>CAKKOB020000600.1:21302-37902 GCA_918844115.2 Phlebotomus perniciosus | reverse complement strand
GTAAGTTCGTAAAATCTCGTAGTTTTTACGAACTTACCTCCAAAATACCTCCATTTACATCCTATTTTGTCAAAATGAAATTAACAACCGATATTGACGAACTTTGTACGATTTTCTTACGATTCTTTTCTTTCAGTGTACCAATATTATGCCAATTCACCACTTATGGACACCTCTAAATAAATCGCACATATATCAAACAAAGGGCGCTTTCGGCTTCATTACATGGTAACAGACAGAATAGTAATGCTTTTAAACTTATTTGAAGCCATTATAATGGCAAGGTGTCCATGAGTAGGACATTGTTCATTAGTGGTTCCTCCACCATAAATCTGTTCTTGAACCTTTTCAAACTTAGATTACTGAAAGTATAGATTTCATGCTAAATGATTCTGAATAAATCTTAATCTGTCTGGAAGTTATTTAAATTTCATAAAGATCAAGACAAAACCAACAACTTGTAAATTATTACCTTTAACTTGATCCCAATTATAAATTTACATCTTTCTCCCTCTGTCTCTCATTTAAAGTCATCTTGGGCTATTTATCAAGCTTCACTTTATTGGAAGTGATGCAAAAGAAAAATATTTACAAGAGATAATTCGCGTCCCTCGATTTTCCTCCATCTCAATCCACTTGGGGATCTGTATATGGTGCCCCTTTTGGCGTTTTCTAGCCACTCATCCTCCACTTTGGAGTACGTTATCCGTCGTGCTCTCGTTTGACTCTCTTGAGATATTAATGGAGAAGTTAAGGGAGTAAGGGTGGGAGGGTAGAATTCTCAGGAGAATGACAGAGACGGGGTGGAAAAGAGACAACATTTGGAAAATTCACTTCTTCTTTCCTAATGTCTTTTCATGGCATTTTTGCGCACTGCATGGAGGAGGTTTTGAGCTTTTATCTCTTGCTTCCGGTTTGTAGAAAGGAGAGACGGAGTTTTTTTTGTGCTGTCAGGGAAGCACAGGAAAAAGCGCTGTAGAAGTTTCACAATCAATGGTCTCTTTTTTTACACTATCGTGTGGCAAAATGAAAAAAAAAATCTGAATTCTCTGGCATTTTGATATTTCCCGGGTTGTTTTTTTTTATCAGTTCCAACACAGAAGGAATGTTTTAGTTGGGGGGGGGATTTCTCGGAAGAATTGACGTCAAATCATCACATTTTCTTCCTGTTCTGGTGACACCCATGGCAAATATTTTGGCCGATAGTATAAAGTGAAGAATTGATAGAGTATGGTTTTTGGCGCCTTTATTTCGCGAGAAATAAAGAACAAAAAAATTCAATGAATCGTAAATTTTCTTCCGCTATCGATGTGATAAGGGCCACACAGTGCGTGATAGCGCATTCTTGAGAAATTTGCTATCAAGAAATTGAATTTTATGTATCGCCACTTCACGTGTTTCGGAACACTTGAAGGTTTCTCTCTCTCCCTCTGGGTGTCCTTGTGGGTGGTTAAATTGATTTAAAAAAAAAAGGAATGTGCGGACAATCGTGAGAAAAATCTGTAGACATGAGGTGGATGTGTCGTGGGTGAAAGCGCAATGAACGGGCGCGGAGGAAAGGCGTCATGTTAATATCTGAATTGGCAAGTGGAAGGTGTAAAAAATGTCAATTGATAATCAGTGTTTTTTTTTACACCTTCATTGTGTGAACGTATATGTGTTATTTAATAACACTACGCAATTACATTATTATTGATCAACCCTAGTTTTCATTGACCTGGAATGCGACCACTCGCCGTCGTGGGGAATTTAGGGCGAGGGAACAGCAAGACGTAAAGCGGTAGAGAGTGTGGTAGCTCAGTGTAGTATTTACTAATGCATGGGTGTAATATATGTGTGTGGTATGTTATTCTTTTTCCCACCGATAGGCGCGCATGCACACAATACAATCACAATTTCTCCTAACACTCTTGCTGATGATGATGATGGGAATAAAAGGGGGCTTCGTGAGTGAGATGGAGCTATGGTGAAAAATAATTGGGGACAATGGAGGTGTATTAGTAGGTCTCAACACATCTCTTTCTCGCCCCCGTGTGAGATTTGCCGGGGCAAAAGCCACAACACGGTGTTGTGTGAGAGTGTATATATTTGGAGGGAATGACGCTGTGGGATCCATTTGCCAAAAAAAAAAGATGAAAAAAAGAGCGCCAGAGATGCTGAAGAAGGTTGGAGGATGCATTCAATAATCAAAATTGAATTTATCACTCTATACACAAACTTCTAATACTGCACAACTTTTACCCCCATTTTTAGTCCCGAAACGTATAACCTCAAAAATTTCCCCAGGGAATTTCTGCAGTGCACTATACTAAAATACTTTATGTTGTCGCTTTTTTTACTCTCTAAAACACTCTGCTCAGCTTTTTTGCACACTCGAATAGTCATTTTATCCAGTTCTATCAATTTATTTAGATATTGCAGATCCCCAAACTTTTCATGTGGATATAAAATTTAAGGGGATGCCGTAAAAATGACATGAATTGTTTTTCTTGATTGTATCTTCCTCGGAGAATAGTAATTGTTGTGATAAAATTAGTTTATTTATAACTGAAGGAAATTGAGTAAATAGATAAAGTTGATATTGTGACATGAGCTTAATTAGTTGCAAACACATTTTTTTTTTGAGTCATAAAAAAGACGTTACACATTGGTGAGGGATCAAAAGGTGGGTTCTGATGATATGGTTCGTGGTTGTAAAAAAATCCATCCACGTTTTTTTCCCCGTATTCAATTTCACTACAAAACAGGAAGAGAGTATCCAAGAGCTTTTTACGATGTAGGGTTGAATTGGAGTGGGGGGTGGGGGTATAAAATTGAGGCGTAGTAATGCTACCTGTATGTGTGTGTGAGAATATAATTGTAGTGTAGAGTTTCGTTTTGCCACAACAGCCGCCTCCTTGTCGTATTTACGAGCAGTAGGTTGGGGTTGGGAAAAGCTCATTTACGAGAGGGAGAGAGACTGGGAGTTGCAGGATTTTATGAGCTGGGTGTGGGGAGCGGGGGGATACGAGAGTCCCGTCCACCAATACAACGGCAAATCGTGTCGGTGTGTCGGAGCTTTCGATGTGGCGCGAATCCATAGTCAAAACAAGACGACCAGCGTCATGAGGGTGAGACGAGGTAGTGCAGTGGTGGGAGTGAAGCTTTCACCCCCTCCCCCTCTACCCACCCTGTGAATATATATATTGAGGGTATATATTTGTGCTCATGCGCAATTGGCAGGGTGGGAGAGAATGGGAAAAGTTCTATCGCGCATATCACAACAAATCGCAACGCCCGAAATGTGTGGCGCGTCACCATTATGGGGGCGATGTTTTTGTTGTGAGACCCAATGTGATTTCCATGCCGTTCTCAAACTGAGAAAAGCTCGAAGGCGTCGGCAACGTTTTTCTCATTCCTGGGAGATTATAAGTGTATCTGGGAATATATAACCATCCCCTGTTTCACCCAGTGATTTCTAGTGAATTTAAAGAGGTGAAAAGAAAAGCCCACACTTTTCTAGTGAATAATATTGCGTTTTAACGTCAAGGTTTGCTGCAAGAACCATATTTTTCCCTATAGAAAACAAAAAGGTGGTGATTTTTTCCTGGAATATTAGCAAGTGTTGCGTAAAACATTTTCCATTGATAATTTTTTTCTTTCTAAAAAGCAAGAAAAGGTGTGTGAGCTTATAGACTAAGAACTATTGAGACTTTTAGGGGCAAAAGAAAAGAAATATCCCTTAGTGAGAAAGGTTCTTTTGTGCAGGAGCGACGCAAAAAAAATTGGGAGACGTGGATGAGGAAAAGGAGTTGTGTGGCGTCTGTGAGTAGATTTTATTACGTATCAAAAATAATTTAACACCCAAAACTGTGTGGGTGGAAAAAATTCAAGGATTTTCCACTTGACATTTCCACCCACACTCTATCCCAACCACAGACATAGAATATAATATTATATTATTCCCTTTTTTTTACTGTTTGTTTTTCTTTCCCACTCTGTGCGGGAAAAAGCGCGTAATTTCCACACTTGCATTTTCCCTCCTGACGCTAAACTGCGTCTCACTTTCTCCCGGAATTACATAACATTTAATGTGGAATATCAATTTCATCATAATATGATATTTTTATTATATTGAATTTTTTAATGGATGTATCGAGAGAGGAATTTGTGTTGGGGGCTGGATTAAATAATAAGGGGTTAGTCTTTGGCTTCTTTTTCTTTTTTCTTACCACAAAATGTGAAGACGTGAGAAGGCGAATTTTTGTGGATTTTTCTCGTTGGAAATTTTCTAGTGGAATATATATTCCTTAGATTCGAGACACGTAGTCGTGAAGTTTTCTAATGAAATCCCCCATCCTTTTGGCATGTCATTTGTTTGCTTCTCAACCATATGTGTATATGGTGGGAGGCTCCTTCTCTCTCCCCTTGAAAAAAAACCAAGGAAGACACAAGAGCTGAAAATTTGCACTTTTGCTACTAGGGTGTTTGTCGATCCTATCATGTCAAAACTTTTATTCCTATTGCCTTTTTTCCATTCTCTTTGTGGGACACGTACTTGAAACTTTTCTTGTTGTCCACTCTCGTCAAATGGACATTAAAAATTCACTGGGCGACGAGAAAGAGAGACATTTTCCGCCACCCAGTGTTCCAGATGCTATTCTGGGGGGTGGATATATACATATTGCGGAAAAATCCTCTAAACGGTGAGAATGTGTGGAAAGTAAAGCTCTAGCGATTTGGTGGGCGAGACAGGGAGTGGGTGGGCGAAAGCTCTGGAGTGTTTTTGGAGAAAAATTAATCAGGATTCTCCTTGAAGTTTGCACACATAAAATTGTGTCTGCTGAGAAGGAATTTTTCGTGAGAAACATAAAATTGAACGATGCCACGTGAGGTGTTGGATGGACTTTTTTTGAACAAGTGTTGCCACGGCGGAGCTAGGATGGGAATTTTTTAGAAAATATTTCATTTTACTTTTTTATCTTTTTTAAAAGCGTGGGTGTCCTACATATATCGTAAGCCATTCTCCTGTTCTTTTGAAAGCATTTTCTTTGACACTTGGAAAAACAGGGCTAATGCTAAATTTAATGTTTGAATATTAATCAGGTTTGTTAACTACGAAAGAATTTGTTAATTATTTTTTTCCTCTCTTGATACTCGTAAAAATCCGAGCAAATGGCGTGTGCGGCGGGAAGCAACCCCAAGCAGTTGACGCAAGAAAGCCCCACAGTTGCAGGTCGATGTTTTGATGTTTTTTTCCCCGCGCGATGCGCGTGTATGTGTTTTGTTTACTATAGTTTTTGCTGATGGCGTGTGGTTGTATTCCATGATTGTCAGAAATAATTTTCTGGTTACGTTATTTTTTTTTCATAATTTGAGGTTTGCTATTCTTACAATATATGAGAGAAGCCACTGGAGACGAATACACCCATGATAATTATTTTGTTTGCTGCTCGAGGGATCGTTGAACAACGCTATAGTATCCGTACACACGTGTGATGGCGTAGTGTTGCGTGGTTCGTCGTGTGGTTGTGCCTACAAGTGTGAGACGTAGGCTATTTTTTATTTTTATTTTTTCTTGTCTCTACATTTTGCGAGATGTGTGTGCGTTTGTTTGGGGCGAAAAAGTATATATATGTAGGTACATATATAGCTGGGTAGTGTGAGAAACTGGTGTAGAGGAAGAGTATAGTAAATGTGGAGTGTGACGGAGATGGTGTGAGGTGTGTAGACTGGTGAGTGAGTGAGAAGACAAAAAAAAGAATTAACTACACGCAAATTCATCTTCTGACTCTTTCCCGCTCATTGAGTAGCTTCTAATGCTTATATGTATGTGGTAGACACAGGCGTTCCATCTTGAGGCCACTCGATTCAATGATGTGGTAGTATCGCTCAGTCAGTTACCGATCGTCTCAGTGGCAATACATAATAATTGCCAGTGGTTTTCTTACGACGCAGAAGTTTTATTGTGAACATCCGCGAGTTGTGTGGACAATTTAAACTGCCAAAAAAATATATATAATTCGTTCTTTTCGCTAATACAGTTTACCCCGACAGTGTCCGAATGTGTGACAATCCATTTTGTCACATAAATGGGAGTTTAATCTGAAGTTCACTCTGTGGTATAATGTAAAAAAAAAATCAGTGAGCCACTCACTTTTAGCTCGTGTTTTGCATTTGCAACATTATTTTTCAATCCTGTACACTTGTTTGTGAATTGCAGTGTTTTCTCTGCAACACGTGTTCCCGTGCAGTTGGTGCAAAAGTAGGGGTAAAAGGAAGCACCACTCAGTGTAATGTGACTGCAAGTTGGGATTTTTCCCTCCTAAAAAAAGAGTTTGAAGCAGAAAAGAAAATTTTTCATATCTAGTGGTAAAAGCTGTTTAAGTTGTCCGAAGAGTGAAGTGTAAAAAAAAGGAGAAACCGAAGCTTTGAAGAAAAATTCATAATTTTTCGTGTTTATTTTATTAACATACAACACACGAAAAACCTATAAATATTTTTTCTTCAATTTTTTTTTTCGCCCGCTTGTCGAATGTGAGAGGGAGAAAAATCGTGGAAAGGAAGAAGAAGAAGTGAGAAAGAGGGAGAGAAAAAGAAACTAATTTATGTGTGTTTCATTGAATTTGTTATTCTGATTCAAAAAAAAGCGCTCTTTGAATTTCTCAGAGCTAGAGGAGTTTGAGATTTTCGTATAGGCTCAGAAAAGGGGTTGACACATTTTGTCCTGAGTGCATAGGGTGTTTTTGTTTTTGGTGGAATATAAGTGAAAGAAAGAAAAAAAAAGAGAAAAGGCAGTGGAAAACAGTAATGTTTTTGCCCCTCCTAGTGCAAATGTGTGCTCAATACCAAAATTAAACAATTATTTACCTTTTTGTTTGTATATCATATCACACACAAAAAGAAGAAGAGACAAGAGATAGACTTGGGACGTGAAGACACGAAAAATAATAAAAAGTGAGAAGAAACCGTGAATCTTCACCTGGATCCCCATTTTCATTTGCAACACAAATCAAAGGTGATATTTTATTTTCTAAGAATTAATTTTAAATGGTATATAGGTATGCCTTTTTTTACCCTCTCCAAAATGCGCGCGCTCTTGTGTCTCCTTTTTTTTCGCGGTGCCGTGTCTTCTTATTTGTGGTAGGAGATATTGTCTATTTTTAAACCATCAGATTCCTAACCTTATAGGTGAATTTGTTTGCGAGTGAGTTTTTTTTTCCTCTCGCGGGCCTCTCTTCTTTGTCTGGTTTCTTTGCGTTTTTCCACACAACACACAGATAATTCATCTCTCTTTGGCGTTGGTCAGAGTCCTTGAGACATGTGTGCAGATTTTTTTTCCAGTGTCTCAGGTGTTTTTCTTGCGTGTGTGGAAAAGTACGCGAATAGAGACGCAATAATTGTGCCCTTTTTTCCCGCCCAATTTCGTCACTTTTGCGCTCTCTCATGTTTTCATGATACTTGAAAAAAATATAAAAAAAAAACTGTTGGGTCGGCCCCGAAATGGGGTCATCTAAACAACCTGGAATTCTTTTTATCACTGTCAGTGAGGTTATTTTTATTGATGTTTGGCGCCTCCTACAAGGGTAAATTAGTATCATTTTGAGCTTGTTATGGGCTTCTCATGTGAACTTTAATTATATTTTTGGCGCTTATGTCCACTTCATCCAATACTCCCCTGAAACAACTGAATTGCCCACCTGACGATACAGGTTAATTGCAACTGATGGAAAATAGTTCTAAGGGCGGGAAGGAGCAAAAGAAATCAATTAGTGACGACTGTTAACACACTATTTCAATATAAGGTATCTTGGGAAAAGAATGAGGAGAAAAAAAAAACTTCTCTCATCTACTTTTTTTTCACAAGTTTTCGTGTTGGTCTCTGCAGTTTTTGTTATTTGAAAAACTTCCATGTGGAGGAGAGAGAGAGAGCTTTTCAGTGAAAAAGCCGAAACTAGTACCGAATTCACACCCTTTTGCGCCAACTCCAACATTCTCTTGCTAGACATGTTTCGGTGTGGGACACGTGACAAAAATGTGTCGAAGCTTTTCTCAAGGATAAAGAAGGAATTTTGAGATGATTTTCTCAGAGTGTTTTCCATGTCATTTTCTCAGAATTGGTTCAGGGGACCTTTCCCTAACTAACCCCATCATACATCGTAAACTTTCCTGATATTCAATTTTTATTTGGAAAAAAAATCTCTTTAAATATTTCAGTAAATATTCGATAGATTGTGCAGAATATCGTCGCTACTTTTCTTGCTTCTCTCCCCACCACAGTGAACGTTAATAAAGCATAAACAATAACACGATCAAAGTGACTGAAAGTCAACCAACTTTCAGCTCAGCAACACCCGAATAAAGTTGATGTTATCATGATCGCGATATTCGTGAAGTTCTTCTCTCTCTCTGTCATCAACTTTTCTCTCTTTCTCTCTCTTGCCACGAACTTTCAACGAGCTTTTTCCACACGGCTTTCTCACAAAGTATTTCTTTCTTAAGCATAAAGGAAATTTGCGAGTCCCCAAAGGATGTTTTAAGATTCAAATGAGTCCTGACAACAGTTCCTGTAATTTGGCATTAAAATTAGGAGACTTTCAAAATTTTATTTCAATCCAAAATGCCGTAAGAGATTAGATAGTGGAATTGAGGAGATTCAAACACTCCAAATTGAGATATTTCGAGGTCAGTGCTAATCAATTCTGCAGACCAATTCTATTAAATAGCGTTTGTGGAATGAGATTTGAATGGATTTTCAGTATGAGCATTGTTAAAATTTTTGACAAATATTATTTTTTGAAAATCAACGAAAAATCTTTAAGATTTTCGATGATTTATTCCCTTTCTTCTTTTACTAATTAACGTGTGTTTATCGTTATTTCATTAAGCAAACGCTATAATTTAAGAATTCAGGGAAATAAAAAGTGACACTAACAAGTTTATCCAAAAAAATGTATAGTTCCATCAGAGCGAGTGTTTGCTCTAGACTTTTATGTTTTGACTATTCATAAAAGTCAGACACGCAATGACGATGAAGCTGTAAAAAGTTTTTGGGTCTCTTATGATTCTGAACTTTTTCTGCCACCGCAATTTTTGGGTGACATGTATTATTTTTTTTCGGCTCAAGCATCCCTCATCTGTTGAACGGTGTATTTTTTGATTGCGATCTCTAAACCATTTTTTTTTTTCGAATTGAGGAGGGAAAGAAAAAAACTACGCATTTTATCTATTTTTATCAGAATTTATTCAAAGGCCTCTCACACACTGAGACGCACTTTGAGACGATATTTTCTTTTTTTTTTCCCTCCCAATAACGCTTCTTTTTGTCTTGCTGGTCGCTTTTTTTTCGTGTGTTTGAATTTTTTATTTTAAAAGATAAAGTCTCACGGTGCGTGTGTGCGTGGATGAGCGTGTGTATTGGCGCAGCTGACAAATATTTGGTGGAAAAATTTGCAAGATATGCCAAATGGTTGAGGACAGAAGAAAAATGTTATAGACGCTGTTAAATACGCTCTTTTGTGTGAGTGTAGAAAAATGAAGTTGATCCTCTCCTGTTTTTTAAGAGTGAAGAGGGGAAAATTAAGAGGCAATTGTTGGGTGAATTTGTTTAGAGTTTTAGAGACACGGTGTTGTGTCGGTGATAAAAAAAAAGCTCAAATTGTTTCACTCACCGGTTGGAAAGGGTTCAATGTCATTGGAATTTTTGACCTTGCGCCACACCGAGTGGCTTCGGGAACGTGTTAATTCCCATCACATTTTGTTTTTGATGGTAATGAACAGTTGATACACAAATCATTATATAATTTCAATAAATATAATATACATATAGGATGCGGATTTTTAATTACGAAAAAAAATGTTATTGCCTTGCATAATCCATAATAAGTGAAGGGAAATACGTGGGGGTAAACATCGCAGGAGATAAATGCAGATTTAACCGCGACTAACCAGCCACAGCACGCAAAATTATTATTTTTTTTTATTATTTCATTATTATTTGTCATGAGAATCCGTCAAAGAGTCGTGCTATTGGTTTTAATTAACCCCTATGGGGTTTAATTAGTAGTCAAGGAAGTTGAAACTATTTTTATTTCACAAATCACTGAGTGAGTAATGGCGCAAACTTCTCGCTATAAAGTGTTGTGCAAAATTGTTGCAGAGAAAACAACAAAAAAGATATTAGAAAAAAGACGTAATTTAGCTCTTTTTTTCTCCACTTTGTTTACACGCCTAATCTAATTAGTACAATTTTTCTTCTTAAAGTTCGTTGTTTTCCGTCTTTTTCTCTCCTTGGGATATTATTGAGAGATCTTTTTTTTTTGGTTCAATATATCATGTAGGTAATAATGTACCTATGTTTGTGGCGAATTTTTCGGATAAAGGCAAGAAATTGAAAAGAAAAATACCTCAAAACGTTAACCTGAATTTTAAACTTCATTTATTTGTGAATAATTATAATACAAAGATTTTCAAGAAACGCGTTTTTTGAAAAAAAAACTGAGTTTTCAAAAATATAGTTTATTTTTTCTTATAAATTTTACTCAAATAACTTTTTCACCAACTTGATCCTCATTCATCGATTCCAACATGTGCCGAAAAGATAGAAAGAGATTTCTTTTGGCACTGTGGGAACAGGAGGAGATGAAAGGTGGAAATTTACTGGTTCACTGGCTTCGTTATAATGTTACCTTTTTAGCGTAAGTTTTGCGTGAAAATTTTTACAGTCGGCAAAAGATAAAAGTCACAGACGAATATTTTGCAATATTATACCTGAATTTCGTCTTTCCGCGCAATTATTCTTCGACTTTTCTCTCACGCGTATGCGGAAAAGATTTCTTTTTTTTCGCGAATTTTATTTTGGTCACAAAATCTCCCAAAAAAATAAAAATAAAAATGAATGGCAAATCGTGATGAAGATGAGGTGGAAATGAATGTAAGAAATTAAAATTGGAGGCAAAGCAGAGAGAGAGAGAGAAGAAAAATTGTGTAACTTTTTTTTTCACCTCACATCTTCAAAACTTTATTGTTTAGATGATGAGTGTTTTGTTTGGATGTTTTTCCCCCCAAAGTCTTTGACTTTTCCCACTCTTGTCATTGGTTGAGCTTTTTTTTTCTGTGTGTATATTTTTCTCTCAGGTAATATTTTTGTGTACGATTCGTTTTTCTGAACAACTAATCATTACTCTTTATTTTGGCTTGAAGTCTTCAAGGTAATTGAAACTACGACGAATATTTTTGCACAGTTTTGAACTCAATGGGAATTCGGCGTATTT
The DNA here is from genome assembly GCA_918844115.2 of Phlebotomus perniciosus. Classification (NCBI taxonomy): domain Eukaryota; kingdom Metazoa; phylum Arthropoda; class Insecta; order Diptera; family Psychodidae; genus Phlebotomus; species Phlebotomus perniciosus. The sequence continues at coordinate 26,650 of CAKKOB020000600.1, read as the reverse complement.
TGGGGGCCCCCTTTTTTTGTTGTTGTTGGCCAAAAGGTGCTGCTTTTCATCACTTCTACGAAATGCACACAAGTGTTTGTCCATGACTAGAGATTTTTTTTCTTCCGAGCAAAAATATCTCTCTCATGCCAGAGGGAGGGACTGCGGTGAATTTTTTTTTCCTGCTCAAAATTTCAACAAGCAATAAATAAATATTCGGCACAATCTGCTGTGAGAGAGAGACAACATTTTAAAAACCAAACAACTCAGGCCTTCCACGAAAGATATTGACTTGAAAAGGTCAACCGGCAAATCTTTCACTCGCAATCATCGCAACATAAGTTGAACATATACAGGAAAAACAACCACGACGTCTGGGAATTTGAATATCTTCTAAATTTATCAATAGAATTTACTTTTCTATGGAGGTTTTTATTGTTGATGGTTTTCATGGTAGGAAAATTGAAAAGTTGCTGGCTGGGGTGGCTGACTCGTCCCTGTGAAGGTCGGAGAATTGCTATATAACTAAAAATTTATTTATACTGAAGAAATCACCTGGAGATGAAGTGATGATGTTGCCGAATGATCCATAAGTGTTTTAAAAATAAAAAAAAACTCTTTGGCGAGATCATAAAAATCCTACTGAAAACTTGATAAATGGTTTTATTTTGCAAATAAGGTTCCAATCACATGATTATGTTGATCGTGTTTCTAAATTGAATAATAATTTTTTTGGCGAGATCGTGCGTCTACCAGTGTTGTTAAGTGTCTTTTATCTCAACACTCACCATGAGACAGACATGATGTCTCTCTTTTTTTGAGAGTGTATTGGAAAATTGATGATACCTTGTTGGTCGGTATGCAAAAATATTCCTGATCTGTAAAATATGAAGAAATGAATATGTTTTGTTTCATTTTTTTTAGAATATTTCTGTATTTAGAAAACTTTCGTAAGTTTAGAAAACATCAAAATCTGAAATTCAAGAGTCCAAATAATCTTGTTTAGATACATTATTTTGATTTTAGAACTAGGAAAATAATTGAATATTTAATTCATTGTATTTTCTTTTGAAAATGTTGTTCACGGATTCCGGAACAGAATATTTATTTTCTCTGTTCAAAATTAAATGTTTTTACCAACCAAATTTTATAAATTGCTTATCAAATTGATTCCTTATCTATGAATCTACATAACTTTACAACTTTCTTTTCTTGCCTTTTATCACATAATAATAAATGCATTATGTGAGAATCCTTTTCCCTTCCAAAAGATCATCTATATCCAATTTTTGGATGCCAAATAAAATTCATCCCTGCTGGTATAGAGTGTTGGAATGCTATCATATGATAGAGAAAGAGGGAAGAAGACTTGTTTTGGCCAAAAACCATTGAATATTTATGTGGAATTTGTTTTTGGACAGAATTTTTATTATTTGCGTAAGAAATTCGATTGGGAAATGACGAGAATGTATGAGTTGGTGACGAGAGCAATCTCTCGCGAGCTCCGTTTCGACTTTATGTGTTGAGGCTCCTCATGAATAAATAATGCCTGGGTGCAAACTACTTATTCGCCATTTCATTGAAATTGGAGAGAATCATTTTCTATTTGGGTGTCTGAGAAGATGGTCGTCGCGCATGGGAGGGAAAATTTGCCATAAATATAAGGAGGTGAATTGATTGATGTGAAAATGGCAAGGATATGAGCTTTTGGAATTATTTGCTCATGCTAAATGTTGATTGTTGAAGCATCTCTCACAGGTCCTTGATATGGTTTCCCCCAGTCAAATATTGGCTCAGTGAAAGCTATATAGTTTGAATACCTGAATCTCTAACGGAGATCTGTTTTTTTTTTCTCACTCTCTGCAGTGGTAGCCACGACCGCATTCGTATCGACGACTTCTCATGGGCCACCGTGGCGGAAGCTCACCGCCGCGATGTCCACATCCTTTCAGAACCGAATGTCGACGCTTGTGGCGTCGACAGCGGCCAATGCTCTGTCCTCAACATCAATGACGGCCTCACAGAGCACCGATCCGCGAGCGACGGCCGGCATCGTCCTGCAGGGCTACTATCGTAAGCTCAAGACGATGAAGAAGAAGTACTTTGTGCTGTACAGTGACACAAAGGACAGATCGGCACGCCTCGAGTACTATGACAGTGAGAAGAAGTTCAAGACGCATTTTGGACATCCAAAGCGCACCATCGTGCTGCGCACGTGCTTTAACATTAACAGGCGCACCGACACCAAGCACAAGTGGGTGGTGGCGCTCTACACCAAGGATGACTGCTTCTGCATTGTCTTCGATACAGAACAGGATCTCAACACGTGGCTGAGGAACCTGCTGTCGCTGCAGCGCGGCGACGACTCAACGGGTGATCCTCCGAGACCCAATTTTGGTAAGTGAAACACTTTTTCGTATTGGGAATCATGTGAACATTTTGAGGAATTCTCGTTTATTGGAGAGATCGGAAAATGAAAAATTTACGGAAGACTTGAGGGGCGTCTTTGTTCCCAGTGACTGCCGGGGACACCCATAGTCACTCTAAAACACTCAGAGGAAATACAAGAAACCTTATGAATTTCTCTAACTGAAAAATAGTCCTTTAGGTAAATTGAAAATGAATAACAATGCGGTGTTCTGGGGTTATCGTTTTTTTTATCATTTCACTTGTGTGTTATCCATTCACTTTGCAATTTTGGGTGACACGCGTCTTACCACTGGATAAAATTGACATTTATATGCATAAGGAAGTAAGTTTTAAGTGATACAAACACATAAAAAAAGAGACGAGAGTCGTAAATGCTAAACGACATTTTATTGCTATATCAAACACTTAACTCCATCCTCGGAATGTAGAAGAGGGATCATATATATGATTATATGTATGTTATATGTATTTCCCGCCATGCAGTCAAAAACGGCATTTTTGGACAGAAGTTTGCTGTAAATATTGTCACTCGCACGGCATAAATTTAAATGTTATATCTTGAGAGTGATTAATTTTTCATCGTCTTAATTGCCTTTTTACCTTTTTCAATATCATTCCTAAAGGCTCTGCTGAGGCAATTTATAAATTACCCCAGTGGAGGTTCTGACAAATGTTTCTCACATGAAATTTCTCATCGTTTTTCTTCTTTTTTCTTCTTCTTCTTTGAATAGAAGAAAAAGATTATAACCCTCTTAATTAAAATAAAGTGCTCTAATTTCAACATGTGCCGCAACAAAAGTGCGACGATATAAAAGATGAAAGTAGTGCAGTTTTTTTTAATGATCAACAATCCAAAAAAAATATACCTGAGATTTCACTGAAAATATTTGGCCATTTAATCTTTTTATTTTATGCACTTCTTTTGGGGGTCTTTTATCGCACAAAACACACTTCAAAACAATAATTTTCGATGGGGGAAGAAAGTGGAAAGAAACCCCCCGTTAAATCAAGGTGTTATGGTCCGATATAATATTATTTGCACAATTGCTCTCCGTATTTATAGGATTTATTTGTAATTTCTAACTGTATGACATTTCAACCGTGCCCTCTGTATCAATCGTAAATAATATTTTTGGGCATTAAATAAGAGTCTTTTTTTCCTCCTGGGAGAGCACCAATAAAAAACAATAATAAATGTGTGGTGGGCATAAAAAGGCCAAATTCCATTGAACAAACAAGAATGTGAAGTAAAAAAAAAAACAACTAAAGCTTTCTCGCAATATTTTTCGTTGTTGTGCTTGTGTGTAAACAAAATTCTTAACTCAGGTGAGGTGAAGGTTTTTTCACTCCCCCCCCATATTTACCTGTATATATACTCCTCCATCAATCGTTTTTATTTTTCAAAAAAATGTGCGCCTCTTCGGGAGTTTTGATGTGTGTTGTTTGGAGAGTAAGAATAAAACAAAAAATATATATTGGATTTGATTGCGTCGATGGGTATTTTTTGCACGGTTTGTCGTCACAGTAAAAAAGCGCGGGAAAATAGGGAGAGAGAGAGAGAGCAAAGAGATTGTGTAAGAATTTTTATGACAAAACCCACCAACTGATGATTAATCAAGTCTCATGAAAATTCCTGTGAATGTCAATGGTCCCTGGAGAGTGGTTTATAATGCCATGGGATTTGGGGAGCGCGCAAAAGAGTGTGAAGCAAGGCAAAAAGTGTTGCCGGAGAGAACATAAGAATTGAAGGAGAATTAAAGAATGAGAAAAAAAAAGATATCCAAGACCGCTAAATCATTTTCATCTTCTCTGTCTTATTTTTTGTTTTATATTTTTCTTCTCTTCACCCGAAAAACAGTCACATGAAGAGAGTTTCTGACTCTTTTTTCTTTACTTCTTGTTGTTGTTGTTCCTTTGGTGTATAAAAGATGATTTACAAAAAGAGGCACATTTTGTGATTGTTTTGTTGTTGCCTCATTCATTCACTCGATTTACAACTTACTATTAAAACTTACGTTACACACTCACGTACTACAAATCCATTTAATGTTGCGCGCTTGTTTCTATCGAAACGGTTTAGTATGAGTGCTGTGGGGAAATGATGGGAAGAAGAGGAGAGAGAGAGAGCATCAATAAAATATGTATTAAATTGTTCCGGAAGTATTGTGGCCCCTTCGCTTTTCCTGTCCTCTCACGCACACGCACCTTTTTTTCTGAGACTTTTTACAACCACCTCGACTTATCCCACTTTGAAAAATCGGGGGGAGGGAAACCCCTTCCTCCCGATATATCGTTTCGTCTTCGAAAAAAAAAGGGAGAAAACCATATTATGTGGAAAAATATTTATCTAACAATATATCGAAAGGTGGAAAATAAATGAAATAGAATATGAACGTGTGGCATTTAAATTTAATTTATGCCCTTATGAATTTTCTCAACGTCAAATACCACACACAAGAATTACACTCCCGGAAAGAGGGAAATTAAATATTTGTATAACCACAAGCACGCACAGGTTTTTGAAGAAAGAAAAAAGGTAATAATTTGGGGAATTGTGTCAAAGGGTCACATATTATTTTCAAACTTTGTGTTTCTAACGTTTTGGAAGTCAGAAACCTCTAAGGATTTCAATTCTTTCATAAGCAATTATCTCACATAATAATGAAAATCAAATCTAAGGAATTTTCAGAAAAAGTTTTCACATTTTTTAAATCCAAATCATTAAAAAAAAATTCATTAAAATTGATAAATAACTTTGAAATAACTGGAAAATGAGAAAGGTTCGCAACACCCTAAACAACCCCGTATGTGCTTATGCTTTATTATCATCACTGTCGTTGTCATCAACTTGCACTGCGACAGCAAATTTATACTATGTCCTTCTTAGTCTCTGGGAAAATGTATGTGAAAACATAGATTATTGTACCTCCCCTCGTGTG
>CAKKOB020000600.1:4823-21202 GCA_918844115.2 Phlebotomus perniciosus | reverse complement strand
ATATAGGATTTCCACCACGAGAAATTCCCAGGAACTTTATCAATTTAATGGTATTTTTATTAATGTTATAGCTCTATATTGGGAAGAAGAAACATTATACCAACTCTTTTCATATTAGGTTTTATTTTATGCAATTGCATTTCATGGACGTTCAACATTTTTCGGCATTATTCCAGTTAAAGTTATGTTATTCTTCTACTTGTGCAATATTTATTAGCAAAAATCACCCCTATTGACGAAGGTTTTTCTAAGAATTTATTTTGTTAAAAATATGAGTAGATATGTGGGTGTAGAAAATGTTCTTAGATCTTGGTTTAATAATAAATTGAATGATTTTCTATGAAAGAGACAGTCAAAACATTATATACCTAATGTATTTAAATCCCGTGATAAATTGAGAAAAAAAATTCACTCTCTATAGTGAGAAAATTGGTGTTTCCCATTCACCTAATTGCATCCAATACTATGCAATTACTATTTATCTGCATATAATTTAATTTGCATTCACTTGCAATTGTAAACAACATTTTCAGCATTGTGACGGTGTCTCGTTGTAAAGTGGCGATATTTGCACTATATATTTTGTCTCGTATAATTCACGTGAAGTTAAAGTGTGATAAAAAGGCCATCAGTGAATGAAAATGAATTGAATAAAATGCCTTTTTTGCTGTCTATATACCAACATCAAGAAGGTCTCTCTAAGGCGCACCAGAAGAAGACATAAATTCCGTAGACTTGTTCTTTTTTTTTTCATTTCATTATAAGTATAGAAGAAGCAAAAATGTGTGCCGAGAATGTTAAAATACAATTGAGAATTGTAATAACGAGTGACAATTGAAAGCAGTTTTTTCTCGTTCTCGTTACTCAACTCAACATAAATTGAGGATACGGAGAATTGGATATTGTGGCGTGTTATATATTTTTGCTTTTGCCAAAACATTATTTTCTTTATTGGAAATTACATATGTGGAAATTTTACAGTGTAAACATCAATAAAAATAAATTGAGATTATCTTGAGCATTGTATTCAAGAGTTTATTTGAATCGCATCAAGATGATTTGTCACTGTGTGGTATTTGTGTCTGCTCCAGAACCGACCAACAAAATGGCAAATAAAAGTAAGAGATAGGAGAGTAAAGGTGAGAGGATGAGGGCCAGACTATCACCCAAAATATAGCATTTTGATGAAAAACACTGGCGAGACAGCAGAGCAAGCAGACAAATAAAAGATACAAGCCAATGCTGTGAAATACATGCTCTGCAGATTGATGTTTATCTTTGGAAAATATCACAGATAACGACCCATTGAGGGGGAATTTCAGAAATTTGCTTTAGATTTGTTAGGTACTTAATTTTTGTGTAAATGCAAAAAAAGTCAGAAGTGGAATGGTGATTAGCAAGAGATCTTAAGATTACGAATTAACAAAACAAGTCAATGGTCTCTCCAGAGAGACCGAAGAGGCCTTAACAAAAACACTGCTGGGATGAGGTTGTAAATTGTGATGCAAGATTGGATAAGATTTGCAAATCGCTCGATTCAACTGGGAGAAGATTCTATGAAGATAGCAGTCAAATTTATTGTTTAACGTATAAGAATTTCTTAGGAATTCTCTACTTGTTCCTAAATTAATTTAAATAAGTAACCTCACGATCGTTTCCGATACAGCGCAAGAAAATGAATTTTATTTGCAAAGGAGAGTCCCTGTAATAGAACAGTGAGTCAAAATGAGCAAAACAACTTGCTTTAGATGAGTGAGTAATTTACATTTCTAGTGAATTCCGGATCATATTTACAAGTTCTCTGATGATTTCAGCCGTCACTTTTTAGACGGAGTCATGATAAAAACAGTGACAAAGCGTTTATTTTGGAGAAGAGAGAAAAGGAGAAAAAAAAGAAAAACATATAATTAAAATCTGTGACTGAAAATCATTTCTCATTTAACTGTGTTGTGTGTCTTCGAAAACAACGCCCACAATTTGTTCTAAATGATTTTTTTTCTCTCTCTTGCGGGGGAAAAATATATAAATTGTATACGGAAATTTGTTATTTATGAGCTGTTTTACGGTTATACAATTATTTGGATTTGTTTTTTTGTTGTTGTTAAATGATGGCATCTGTGGTTGCTCGTCAGGCGAAAATATTATTCAATTAGCATTGAAAATTCTTTTTGTGTTCTTTGCACAAAGGATGGATCTAGAAGGAGGAAGAAAATGAAGTGTTTCATGATTGGCAAACTCTATAAAATATCCCACACATGGCAGGCAGAGAGGGGTTTACTCAAGCGATAAATAGGTATTATGACGATAATAATTCCAAAGCCGAAGAGATAGGAAATGAATGAAATTCCTCATGGTCTGACTTCATATATCGCGTATTTGCTTCATGGTGAAGTGCGAGAAAGACATTTAATATAATGAAATACATTACGAGTTGTGAGACGTTCATGAACATTTTCCTCCTTTTGTCTTTCAAACTCCTTTTGGAAAAGTGTCTCTCTCTCGGGAAAGCTTAAATGTTTGTGCTCAACAACGAGTATTGGCAAAGATATATACCTACATAGTGTTTTTGGATGGAACAGATATATAGTGAAAAAAATGTGCAATATATAGCAGAGAGATGCAGAAAAGGCGCACACATTCTAGTGCTCCAGAATGTTATATACACAAATCACACACATCCTCCTCCAACTCTAATGAATTAATGCAAGAGATGCCAAGAAGCAGCATCTCTATATTGTAGCATCATTTTACAGCACAGACACTCTTTTTTTCTCGTTTTCCTGCTTGTTTTCCCAACTCTTCAAGAGCGGAAATGCTCTACTATTACGAGAATATTTTTTTCCATACTTGCCATTTGATATCCTGTGTCTTATTTTACCAATCTTTTCTCCATTTTCAAAAGCTCCACCACCGCCACCCAACTATGCAGTGTGTGAGGGATATAAATTGCCTCGCATTGCAGAGAGAAGGTGGAAATATAAAAGAAAAATCTTTCTAATGACTTTTCCCTCTCTCTTAATCACTTAAGTGGTATCTTTGAGAATTTTTTATTTTACTCTTTTTCATTTCTTAATATGCGCTAGACTTGTGTGTCTTCCATAGTCGAAACTTTTCACTCCTATCTCCCCAGTGTGACCTTTTGCATTAGTAGTGAGAGAATCGATTTTATGCCAAAACCCCATCCATAGTTCAATAAATTTAAAAGTGTAATTTTTCTCAATCTTATCACCGCTCGAGTGTGTTTCCTCCACAAGTCGCACCGGGAGCACAATTTTTCTATTGTCTGTGTCTTCTCTCTTGTACTGAGAGAAAACAGATTGGAGATTAAAATAAAGATTACTATAGTTTTTAACAAATTTTTAGAAGAATTTATCAAAAATTTCATACTTATTTTTACCCATATTTCATGTAAAATTTAATAATTTCAAATGAATAACCAGCAAGTCTATTTCTCCGAGTGTTTATGATATTCTTGAGACTCTTCTCGTGTTCCAATTGTGCATAAATTAATACGTTGTCACGAAATGAGGGTGTGTTATAAGTTGGAATGAAGAAAACATCATGTGATCCCATTCTCAAAGAACTATTTCCATTGATTTTATCCTGAGAGGAGTAAGAAAAAAAATGTTCTCTGTCGAGCTTTCGTCTTGACATCCCCTTATCAATAGCATTTCATCTATGAGATTGTGGCTTAAGATGTTTTTTCCCTCTAGCCCCGGCTTTTTTTGTCCCGACAACAGGGTTAAGATGATGGCCATCATGGAGTCGAAGGGAAAAAAAATCTAATCTTCAATTTCCATTTTCACTGAATTGTCTCTCTCAATCTCTAGGAATGTGATGGCAAGATATTTACTTGAGGATTTAAATTATGAATTGAGTAGTGCGTGTAAGACATTTTCTTCAGGAGAAAACAAATTTATAAGACATCTAACATGGTTTCTTTCTCTCCATTTCCGCTCCTCCTCCTCCTCCTCCTGCTCGTCCTCATAAGGAGTTGGAGGGTTGAAAAACTTTTCCACAAGAGCGTCTGAGACTGAAATGTGTATGTGTGTGGTGAATGTGATAAGAAGGTCAAAATTGGAGTTGCTGCTGTGAGAAATTGTGTTGAGACTGTCTTGTGGATTACGTAATTGAATTTTCTTAGGCTAGGTTAGGAAGAATATTTTAGCATAAAGCCAGATATCATTTTCCTCCCCGCACACACCCGGGATACGATTTATTCAAAAACATCATGTCTCGAGAGACGATTGTCGTATACATAGAGAGGAGACGACCAAATAAAATGGTATGGCTGGTCATTTTGGTGCGGAATATTTCCTCAACCAGAGTCACTTGATTCTCCCTCAGCACATCATTTCGGAAGATTCGGATATATTTTATCTCAGCATCACATTTTCTTGACATTTCCCAGAGAAAAAAAAAGAGTATAGGGGGAAAAAATTGGAAAATCAATGAAAAATTCACTCAATCATAGAATAACTTTTAGTGTAAGTGGTTTTTCTCTTCATTTCCCTCGGTAGGAATTTTTCTGCGTAAGGTAACGCATTTTTAACCATTTTGCTCACAAGGAGACTCATTTGAATTCGATCGTAAAAAAGTGAAGAAATTCGTAGAATATATTTTTCTAAGGACGCCCAACACAAATAAACACGCATAATTCTCATTGATGTGGCTCGTTTTGAGGAGTTTAATAAAAAGTAATGATTTCATTGTTTTTTTTCTTAAACTGGAGCAAAAGAAAAAGATTTCTCCTCTTTGCATATTTTTTTTTTGTTTCGCGACTATATTTGTCCTGAGTAGAGCTTTTAAGCTTCCTCGTTCGCGCCTCGACTAAAGATGGGTCATAATTCACAGATTACATTGTTGTTGATTCCTCTCTAATGTTGGAGAGACGAAATTTAAATAATCTCTTTATGCCCATCAATAAAAATTATCATTTAGTAAATTAACCAATTTGTAAAGAGTGCGGGAGACAAGAAAAGCTCAACGAATTTTTATCACATTTCGCACAAAAGTTGAAAAGAGAGAAAGATAGATAGAAGAGAAGTTCTCGCACACCCTAAAGTGGGAAATGTGTTTAAGGGTATAATTCTCACAAGGGTTCTTTCTCCACCGCCAAGTTTAGCCCAAGTTGGCGTCAAATGTCGGGTCGATAGAGCTATAATGTAATTTTTTTCTTCTCACCCACAGAGCACACGTGGTCGGTTCAAGTTCAGCGTAAGGGTCTGGCTGAAGATAAAGGCATTATTGGGAACTACCACTTGTGTCTAACGGAGAAGTCCCTCACGCTGGTGCGTGTGGGATCTGCCACAACGACGGGCGGGGACCATCGATTGGGCAGCGTGGAGTTCCTCCTCACGACGATACGTCGATGTGGGAATACTCAGTGCTTCTTCTATATGGAAGTCGGTCGACACAGTGCAATTGGGGCTGGAGAGCTCTGGATGGAGACACAAGATCCCTTCATAGCTGAGAATATGCACCAAACAATTATCAGGTGAGTTATAGTTTTTTTCTGAGTTGGGGTCGGCCCATTCATTTTTTGATTTTAAGGTGGGGCCTAGCCTAGGCTTCAGGGAAATATTATGGATAGAACTTTTTTTATATAAAAATGAAATGAGAAAGTTCTATATCAAGATTGAATAGATCCGAACTAGGTGGTTCAAATTTCTTTGATCTAGACTAACATAGTCTAAATCTTTAAATTTGACTAACTAAGCCGAAGAACTCAAACCTGAAGAAAATCGTCAAGTCCTAGATCTACAAGTTGGATTTTAGATCTTGGACTTAAACTCCTGAAACCAGATTGAAGTCCTAATTCTATAACTTAACCAAGTTTTTTGACTTAGAAGTTCTGAATCCGGATTAACCCAAATTTTAAATCTAAAATAGAGAGTCTAAAATCCGCTTAATCCCAATCCAATATGATTTAACATCCTTAACTGCGTGTCCTTTACAGTGCATCGGCAAGTTGCAAAAACCGAGAGGATCTTTACATCGGGCCAGTGCGACCGCGCTCCTCGTCGGCAAATGAAGCATCCAAACCCATTTCCATGGCAATGCGACGTCAGACGCACGTCGGTCAGAAACCCATGAATTTTTCACCATCGGGTGGTAAGTCAAACACTCTATCACATCTGTCGTTCATCTTTCTGTATACCGCGTCCGTCCACCTTTCGATAAAACAAAAAAAAATAGATAAAACATCCACATATTTTGCCTCTAATATACCGCCTAAATCTTTTCACCCAACTCTTTTTTGTGTAAAATTCTGCGTTGTGTGCAAATAGTGGATTTTCAGTCGTTATCACCAAGTGAATTCATTTTCCAAAATTATGATTATTTGTAAATATTTTATAGTGAAAATTATTATCTGTAATTTCACTTTCCAAAACCTATTTCATTTCCCATGTGAAATTTCTCCCACTTAATTTTCAGATAATTTATTATATGTTGTATATTTTTGGTATTAAAGTAGAATAGTGTTTGGTCATGCGTTTAATTAATCAATTTAATAACCTAGTTAAAGTAGCCTAATTGACACTTTAGTGTATTTTGAAGAAAAAAAAGTTCCTTTATTAGCGGCATTCATGAATAAAAGTAGTTATTATAGTATTTAGATATTCACCCCTTTATTCTTGCGAGTGAGTGCTGCTTGTGAAGGAAAGTAGTTAGACTTTTTCTATATGTGTTTTAATATCTTTTTTTTTGTAACTGTGATTAAACCTTAATTTATTTTTATCAAGTGTATATTTTTGTTTTTCATTTCTAATTTGATGATAAATCATTCTCACACTTCGTTATGAATCATGATTGAGGTAAATTTCAATTAATTGTGTAATGTATATATTTTGAAATTTTTATTATGTATTATTACTCATTATTTCTCATTTACTTAGAGAGAAAAAAATCTGTCAAATTTTATAGTCTGTCGTGAATGTCTGTCTACATTTTTTTTTTTTTCAATTGAAACGGTTTCGAACGCAAGGCTAAAATAAAGAAAAACAAAGTATTTTTGGCAGTTTAGAAGAGCACATGCTTGTTTTCAAAATTTTGACTTTTCAATATTTATTCCCCCCAACACCGCAAAAATCTTTTCAATTGGAATTTAATAATTTATAGCCATTACGAATATAAGGTTAAATGTGAAAAGAGAGGGGGGTGGGTTTTGATTGACAAGTAAACTATTGGTGTTATAGATTGAAAAGATGAGAAAACACAAAAAAAAATTCTTTGGTGAAATTTCCAGAAAGTCCACCAGCCAATGCGTCTACTTTTAGTACATGTAGTTCAGCTTGCACAGTTGTTCAGGCCCCGAATTTCAAAAGTGCACAACAGGACACTTTTTCATGCCACGATGGAGGCAGTCCAGATAAGAGTTCTCTGACCTGTAGTCACGATGAGGACATGATCCTAAGTCAACATGATGGTACGCCAAAAAAAATTACTCCAAAATTTTTATTATTAAAATACCATTTATCAAAATTTTTTATATTTACAATGTCTATTTGCCAATTGGTTGCATTTTTATTACTCTTATTTTTTTTTGTCTAATTGGATACATTTGAGGCGAATGTTGATTTAATCATCGCAAAAATCACCATCATTCCATTTCATTATCAGATACATTTCTAATCATCATTCCAAAGCAAAGCATATAATGGAAGCTTACATAAGAATGATTCTAAATCTTATTGGCCAGAGTTTTCTAATAGAAACTGAAAATACAATTGAAACTTAACAGGTTAAAATTTTACACCATCCTAAAAAATTAATTTTTAAATTTTAACCGTTAATTTTGATAGACAAAAATAATCCGGCCATTGAAATTCTTTTGAAAATGCTATCCAGATTAGCTTTAGCTAATGCATTGTATCGAATTTCATGCAATTAATTTCATACAATCACTTTAAAAGTTTTCCACTTGACTGAAGCGAACGCTCCAAAATTCCTGAATTAATGTCTCAGAGAGAAACTGTGTTGGCATTGGTCAAGTGGAATTCTTGCCATTCCATCCAGTGCTAAATTCGAAGAAAAGTTAACTCACGAGGGCAATATTGTGTCTTGTCACCAAAGCTTTAGCTTATAAAAACTGTCTCAAGAAAGAAAGGAAAAAAAATATTCTCTTGACATGGAAATTGACATAAGAAGAGGTCCATCATGAGTTCTGTAGAAAGTTATTCTTGGTTTTATATTATTTGTTGTTTTAAAAACAATATGAAACAAAATAGCATGTTTTTTTGGATAATGACTTCAATTTTCCAAGCTTCAAAGATTTTCATCAGAAAATTTATGCATGCAAAACTCTGCTTCATGCCGTTCTATTGCAATAAGAAAATTCTCTCTATACTTTAATCTTTTAACTACCCAGAGAAAAAAAGTTAATCCTCTTATTGTTTCCGGAATGTGTGCAAAATTGTTAAACGTGTGGATATCTCTCCAGATATGTTTTGCCATCCCATATGTTATGCACAAGATTAATCCGAGATGGGTTTTCCTATTATATACATATATATGTGTGTGGGGAAAGTTTTAGAAGAAGGCCGCCAGATTAATTTATTTCTCTGCTGAGGAAGCACATATGAAAGAAATAAATTATTCGGAATATCACGAAAACTTTTCCAATTTTCGTTTTTGGCTATTTGCAAATGATTCCTCCGTATATAATGTTTGGATTGGCTGGCATCAGGTGGTCGCTTTTTCTCTCCCGTCGTGATATCTGGGAATTACGATATATATAATACTATTACTAAACAGGAATATAATTCTCAATGAGGAATTTTCTGAGGGAGGGGATCATCATAGGAAAAAATGTCGATTTTGCATTCACTTGTTTTTTGCATTTCCTTAGTAGAAGTCAACCCTAAGTATATTCATGTTAATTTACTTAATAAACTCCTATTTAATTTCCCTTTTTAAGTCTTGCTTTTCTCTCCATTTCTTCTTTTTTTTTTTTCTTCTTAATAAAAGTTTTGTGTATTTAACCAATTTGAATTAGGGAAGAATACCAAAAACCATTGCTGCTTTCTTACAGTCATGTCAACTTCTAATTGCTCTACTATCATCTCAACAACTCCTGCCATAACAAGAACTACTTACAATCCGCAGTATCCCTCGACGGCCCCATTGCGCCCTTTGATGGCGCAGAGGCGTCATTCGGTGTCAGGTACCATTAATTTTGCTCTCTAGCACCCCATTCTTTTACAACACCTCCTCTTAATCTCTCAGTTCTCATCAACAAGTTGCCCTTTGTTACATGAGAACAGAGGGATTCTAGATGTGGAATGAAAATTTTCAAGTATAATCACGCAGTTTCCAGTGATTGAGGAGAAGTTTGACTTCTCAAGATTATTATTGGTATTTTGTAGCGTTGAACTCAATTTTTTTACAAAAAAAAAAATCAAAAAGAAATGTATGCTTTATTAACACATTTTACATCAAGAGCATTCAGCATAGTTTTGAGATATGTAAATTGTTTTCATTAGAATATATTTACCAACATTCCACTCACTCTTTTTTTTTGCATTTCACCCATCTCTTTATGTTGAATTTTCCACCATTTCACCACCTGTCCCAATAACTTACTGTTTTACACTCGTGATGACTTTTTTAGTGAGATTTTTTTCAGGGGGTGAACAAATCAGTTAATGTTTTATTTTTTTTTTAAATTCAAGTTTTTTTATAGAGTTTGAGGAAAAGAAAATCCTTGAAAATTTACGTATTTCTTATGAAAACTTTAAAATTCTTTTAACTTTCTAACAGTTTTTGAAAAATTTTAATTTTTAAATAATTGGTAATAACGGATTGCCAACCATTCGAATAAGTTTTTGAGATTAAAGACTCTGATTTTTTCACTTCTTCACCCCCTGATTCTCATGATTCATTTGTTGGCGCCAAATTGAAGACACGATGAATGACTGAGTGAAAATCTTTCAATTTGTAACCAATATATGGTGCTATTCCTCCCATGATTTGTCATGTGTTAAGTCATAAAAGCAATTAAGGATAATTATAGTTTTATAGCGTCTCATTTTATTTCATCAATGAACATGTAATATTGAAAATTAGAGTGTGTAACAGAGGCTTTTTCTCTATATAGCTGGTGGAGCTGGTGTGTAAAATATATAAAAAAAAGGGGAACACACTTGGGAATACAGCGACGACATAAAAACACAGTCCCCAGCATTAGAGTAGAACTTAATTGAGCTCTTTTTGTAAGAGCGATTGATGGTGTTCAGAGTGTGGAAAACCTTCATGGAAAAATGGAATCGTTATCGCCCCGGATTTGTTGCCCTTGTGAGGAGGAGTGTGCGAAAAAAGCATTCCACAAAAGTTGTAACACAAAAAGAAGAAAAAAAAACGCGCGAGCATTAAAATCGATAATGATTTATTCTCACACCACATAATCTCCCGCGTCGGGGTAGATTTTCTTTGCATAAATTTCAAATTGCACTTTTAATGACCTCCTCTTATCAGTTTTGTGTTTGCTAGCTTGAATTTTGTCGATTTTGCTTGAATTTTCCCATTGAAAGCTGTTTCTTTTTTCTCGCATTCTCCCTTGAACTTGAAGCGCGAGGAACGGAAGTTTTGATGATCTTTCGTGTTGGCGCGATTTGGTCACCAACAATGTATGTGCGCGGGTTTTCAAACACATGTGAATTGATATCAAATTGATAATCTTGACGCAAAAAAAAATCAGGAGGAAAGAGGGAGAGAGAAAAAAGAGTAAGGGAAATAGAAGAGACACGAAGAAATACAAATAGTAATTAATAATGGAAAAATACAACCATTTATTCAATGAGCAATAATTTTTCCATTGGGAACAAATTGCGAGTTTTCCTTTTGCGCATTGACTGGAGGAGGAAATTCAAGTGAGAGAAGAAGAAGGAGAAAAAATGCACATTTGCTGTCCACCCAGTGTGAATTGTTGACGTTGGATAATTAAGTTGGAAAAAGTCACAATTCAACGTCATCATCATAAATTTTAATAATACCGAGAGAGTCTCGACACAATCCTTGCATTTTGCGTGGCTGGGAAAGAGTTTTCAACCCTTCGCGTCCTCGAGACCCTGACATTGTTGCATTTGCGTGAATGTTTTCCACATGCTTTGAAATTAGCCCTGACATTTTCCACCCTCGCAATATTCCCACCCACAAGCAATCTTCATCATGTTTTTCTTTCCAACCACTCACATTTCCACTGATTGTTTTCACTTATGGAATGACTCTCTGTGCGTGTGAATTGGGATCTTAAGAGAAGGATTTCCATGAGAAATAAAGAGAGAGAGAGAGAGAGAGAGAGAGGATTCTTTGTGAAAATCTCACAGATTACAAATTGAATTTTCTCCAGGGGGTATCTAACTTTTTTTTTTTGAAAAACATGATTTTTAATAGAATTTTTGGAAATCATTAGGAAGTTTATGGAATGGGAAGCAGATAAAAAATTGGGAGAATCTTAAATGTTCTAAATAATTTCCACAATTTTCACAAGGAATTTATACTGAAAATTCGTCAGAAAAAAAAATTGATGGAGTTTCTGGAACGTCTGGAACTCAAAAGCGGTCGTTTGACTTTAATAGCTGTTTCAGATGTTCATATTAAAATAAACAACGCGTAATTTGTTTATAAGCAGCTTAGAAGTCTATTCAAGCAAAAACTTTATGCTTTAATAAAAAGACGCTTCTTTCAATTTGAAAAAGCGCCAAAAAATGCTTGAATTAATTAAGAAACACTTTTGTTTGAGCTGAAACTCCGATTAATAAATCTTTTGACGATTATTTAATTTAAAGAAATCACAAAGTTTTTATGCAATTTTTTTTTTAAATTTGCTATAGAAAACACGTGTCTTGTGAAACATCTGTTGATTCACCCCTTGAGTTTTCTTCTCTCCTCTTCAAACCACATAGATTAATTTCATGTTGTGATCTCTTATCATTTTCTTGAGGTGTGCGCTTTCATGGGCAACCCAGAGTTGAATATAGATTAGATCATGAGAAGTGAGACACTTTGCAGAAGTTGTAATCTGAGCAAAAAATATTCATGAGATATTTTCTTCTATGGCGCGTCTCTCCCTCTTATTCTCTCAATGAGATAACTTTTCTCCCCATCATCTCTTCTTAACACTATAATTTTCCATTTGATGTGCTGCTGAGCAAATAAGCAAAGTTCTTGTGCACTACTTGAGGAGAGCATATGGGAATGAGAGAAAAAAATGATTCTTTGCTGGGTAAAATGGGGGGGGGGGGAGAGAGATGAAGAAACAGTGGTAAAAATGCGAGTATGGAGAAAAATATTATAATGCCTTCCATGCTACAATATATAATTATGAGCTGAACAAATTGACTGACACATGGACTGACACGCTGTTGTTTACAAACACCTAAGAGGCGCCACAATGGTTTATTAATTTCCTTCACTCGCATATTTGCTTGGAAGTGGGATTTAATTCACTCGAGCAACACACGCGTTCACGGGAAAATGAATGTCTATAATAACTTCATCTTATCATTCGCCAAATTGCATTATACGCGACTGCATTCTATCCGGGAGGGAGTTTTTTTTCCCTGGGAAACTCGTATACACCCACCCACTCTATCGATAAATTTCAATTGTGTTGCAGCGCGTGAATTGATTAGAAGAAATGCGTTGTTTGACTCAAACAAATTCGTCAGAATTTGCGATGAAAAGTTCGTCACAAGAACCATGTGTGAGCGTCAGGAAAACTAAAGCATTTATTTTTTTATTTTATTACATATTTCAAGATAAGAAAAATACCTCTAAAAGTTCTCTAACTTCAAGCCATTTCCTCTCGCATTAATTAAAATCAACGAACCACTTCTAATGCTCCAACACTTGAAAAAAAATGTGTGTGGATGTAAAAGGAATAATTTAGTAGAGAAATAATAAGTTTCAACAAAAACAATTAGAGAAATATGAGAAGGTGTAAAGTATGACGATTGAGATGATGATGAGTGGCAAAAGGAAGCCAAATTGATTGTGGATTTTATATGCTTTAAAAAATTCAGTGTTGAAACAATAAAATTTGAATTAACACATAATTGACCTCTCTTCCAGTGTTTTTATTTTTATATATAGACTTTTTTTGAACTTCTCAAATTAATTAAGACAGCCAGTATAGTGTGGGTTTTTTTTTCTCTTTCTCCTGAATAAAAATTTAAGTGAATTATAGGATGGAGAAGAGTGGAGAAAATGCAATTAAATTATTCGTTTTATAAAATAACACGGATTTTTGTCAGAGAAATATTGTTATTTCTCTGTCATATCATCATTAATGAGCTTAATGATCTTATTTATTTCCTCTATTTCATTTTGAATGCATTCATTTATGAGAGGAAAAGAAAAACTATTTCAATTGTGAAATAGGGAGAATTTTAAATTTAATCAGACTCATTGACAATTTTATGGTTGTCGCGTTTTACTTTTTAATGTTCTCAAATGCGAGTTTTTTTTTCCTTGATTCAGTGGGTAATTGTCACACTGTGAAACTCTAAAGTGATTGTAAAATATTTAATGACCCTTTTAGGGCAAGCATCAACTATAAAATAGTTAAAAGTAATTTGCTTATCGAAGAGAGAGAGAGAGAGAGTGTTTAAGGGCCACCAGAAATAGTCAAAGGAAATACTAAAAAATTTACCCAATATCCTCTTCCCATGAAAAATAAAAAAAGAGCATAAGTGGATGCTGTGGAAAAAAGGGGCCACCTCGTAAATGTGCAATAGACTCTTGAGATTTTCTCATATTACGAGGATTTTCCTCTCATAGAACTGGTGGATAGGGCATAATATGTATTCAGTGTGGGGACCAATAATTCCTATATATAGTGTGTGTGTTAAAAAATATTGCCATTACAACAATGGAATATAAAAGAGAGAATCATGTGTGGAGAATATTGTAAAATATAGGCGATATAGGTCTCTATTTCCACACACATTTACCGGGGCTAAGAAAAAAAAGATCTCCGTGGAGACAACCGGATGAAAAGCTCCTTCTTAGAAGATAGTGAATAATGGGAGAAAATATCTCAACGAGAGAGGCATAATCTTACTCTTAGGGACAATTTTCTACACACTCCCCCTCACATCTTCCATAACAATCATTTGCCATCACATTAACATTTTAATCTCTTTATTTGAACTCTTGCTGAAGACTTAACAATGTTCTCTATATAAAGTGGCTGCTATTTCGCCGTTGCGATGGGTACTAATTCCTTCTTGCAACAGCCTTTTTTTCTCCTTACCTGCATTTTTTATTGGCTATTCTTTCATTTTGGGCTTTAGAAATGTATTTTTGGAAAAAAAATGAATTTTTTGGCAAAATTCACTTGTTTTTTTTTAATCTTTCATCCCTTCATTCACAAATTGGCTTTTTAAATGTTTATTCCAATTGGTTTTCCAGTTATTGAATGTATTTTTTTTTTAAATTACAAAAAGATATTAAAAAGATTTAAAAATTTTGCAAATAGGATGTTTCAAAATTTTCATAAGTGAATCATCTTGTCAGAATTTTGTAAATAAAAAAGTTCTAACTCTAATCACTCATGGAAGAATAATGTTTTATTGTAAGATTAAAAGAAGACACGTCTACAAAATTTAAAGATTTTTCGATTAAAAATTATTCAAAAATATTCCATGAAACTCAAAGTACCAAAAATCTTTAGGAAATTTTATAAAGTTCAATAATAAATTATTGAAATTCTGCAAGAATCTTATAAAGCAAGAAAAGAATTGCACGAATTTTTGTTCTAGTAATGAACCCGACTTACCCTAAGCCGACACATCCTATTTGAAAAATAAAGCTGTTGCTCTATTTCTTTTTTACCTCTCTTAATTTCGAATGTTACGTGTCTCGTTTCTCTTGTTGGGCACTAACACGAAACCCTCTTTTTGGGACACATGAGCGTCCTTGAGAATAGATGTTTGTGCGCTCCTTGTGTCTAAAATGGCCCCATTGTGCGTTCTTCTAATTCACAGCGGCGGTTGCGGCGTCCACATCATGTCACCAAAGGGCGCTGTCGCTGCCATGTGCAGCGGCAGTGCTCAATGCCGCGCCGTCCTCATCCCCTATCACAGCTTCCGGCAAGTCGGGTGTGCAGCCGGTGCACCAGAGGACACGATCTCTGCCACTCACGGAGGAGACGGCCATCGTGGTGCCGATGCCGAGGCCCGATTCACGCGTTGTCAATTGCTCATGTCCCACGGATGGTGCTCCAAATTCCCTCTGTTCACACAGAATTCCACATGGAGCCACCCCGGTGGGTGTTGTGGGTGATGGTCATCTGAATAACAACCACCTGCCACCCACTGGGTGTCCGGGCAATTGTCCAGAAATGAACAATAATCGCGATCAGCGAGATATCCCGCCAATTTTACATCATCATCATCACCTCCATCATCATCACATGTCCACCACGTCCATGGAGAGTATCGTGGAGGATCAGGCGAGTGTGGAGGGTGAGGAGAAGCCGAAGAGTGTAGCACCCACGAGGAAGATCAGTGGGAGTAAATTCCCAGGAGCATCCGCCTCATTCTCAGGTGGATCACCTCTGTTGATGCGACGTGCAAGAAATGCCAATTCGGCGAGGAGTACGTATCTCATGTTCACCTCAAAGCCAATCTCTCTCTCTCTCCCCCCCCCCTTACCCTCTCTGCCCCGATATGAAAATTTTATACACTGAAAGAAAGATATAATCAATCGATTAGCTAAGAAGTTGATTGAAGCAACAAGAGACAACTGAACTTTTGTCAAATCTTAACACCAAGAGACAAAGCTTTTGACTATGGCTGAATGGGTTTAGTCAATTTGACAAAATAATTTAATTATTCTTTGCTCTTGAATCAAGGTTTGGTTGTTACAATAAGCAGAGTAAGAATCACCAGTTACGTCAATTACGTTAGTAAAAGTTTTTACAACTCAACTTCTCAAAAAACTGCAAAAGATTATAGTTAAAATGATCTTATGGGTTATCAATATGCTCTATCCTAATACATAAAGCCAAGTGTGCATATCTGAATTGATCTGATCACCCCCAAACCATTAAATCTCGACCGGGCGTGACTCCAGGAGTCCGAAAATACCCATCTCCAAAATGTTTGTGTGTGTGTCTGTCTGTCTGTCAGTGCGTACGCGCATCACGGCCAAACGGCTGAACCGATCTGGCTGATATTTGGTATAGGAATAGTGGGCACCTCAGGTTGGGACATAGGCTATATGAAAACTTCCCCCACCTCCCCTATCTGGTACCTCCCATACGAATTTACCCCTTTTTCGACATTTTTGACCTTTTGACCACTAAGATGAAGCGCTAGCGGGTTACGATGTATGATGGGAATGATAAGAGTGATGTCCTCTATAACTTTGGG
>CAKKOB020000599.1:4403-33887 GCA_918844115.2 Phlebotomus perniciosus | reverse complement strand
GATTGATTTCGGATAAAACAACAACAAATAATCGTGACAACCGTAAAAAATGAAGGTGTTACCATTCCATCTCTCAACGGCTGAATTTTGAAAATTTTCCAAAAATTTTTTATGAAAAAATCTGCCAAGACCTACTCTATTGGATGTACTAATACCTGAATTAATTAATTTCATAGTTCCAAAAGAAAAAATGAACAACACTATTTTTTCCTATGCGAAACCCGCATAACCCCTTAAATTGATTGAGAAGGTTCATTTAGCAGTTAAAAAGTCAAAAATAGGGGATCTTTGTATGAAAGGTTCTTAAAGGGCGTGGAGGGAGCATCCGCTATAAGGTTAAGTTACAGACCACATTACCCCAATCAACCCCTTCATACATTATAAGCCGCTAACGTTTCATTTTTATGGTCAAAAACTCGAAAATGCCCGAAAAATGGGTAAATTTGTATGAGAAGTACCAATAGGGGATGGCGGGGCAACTTCTCAATACCCAAAAGTTATAGAGAACACCATCCTTATCATTCCCATCATACATCGTAACCCGCTAGCGCTTCATCTTAGTGGTCAAAATGTCAAAATTGTCGAAAAAAGTGGTAAATTCGTATGGGAGGTACCATATAGGGGAGGTGGGGGAAATTTTCATATAGCCTATGTCCCAACCTGGGATGCCAACTATACCTATGCCAAATATCATCCGGATCGGTTCAGCCGTTTGGCCGTGATGCGCGTACGCACTGTACAGACAAACAGACAAACATTTTGGAGATGGGCATTTTCGGACTCCTGGAGTCACGAACGGTCGAGATTTAATGGTTTGAGGATGATCAGGCCAATTCAGATATGCACACTTGGCTTTATGTATTAGGATATTAAGATATAAATTCCCAAAATTTCAACAATTTTTATTAAAAATTAACATGTTAAAAACAAATTACATTTGCATTTCTTTTTTCTTGCTATTCAGCGATCCCGAATACTATCCCGACCCCGATGTCTTCAATCCACTCCGTTTCAGAGAGGAAGAATGCCAGAAACGACCCAAATGCTCATTCTTGCCATTCGGCGAAGGTCCGAGAATTTGCGTTGGAAGGAAATTCGGTGAACTTCAAACGAAACTGGGTGTAGCAAGTGTTGTGAGAAACTACATTATAACAGAATCGCCCGACTGCAAGCCATTTGATCTTGATCCAAGATCAATTCTTCTGATGCAATCACGCAATGGATTATTGTTGAGATTTCAAAAGAGAAATTAAATTTACAATAAAACTTACCAGTAGGTAAATAGTTTTTTGTTTCCTTGGACAAACATTCCGGCTCTATGCTTAGAGAAAGGATCCATCGACGACGAGGGAAATGAGAATTCTGTTGAGGTTTTTAAAAAATTTATATTATAAATATTACATGATTCATTTATGAACAGAAACCGTGTTAATATAAGTTCCAGCATATAAACTATATAATAATCAATTTTAAAGTAAAATTCTATTGTGGCTAAGACGTTAAAGTTGTGAAACTTATTAGAGACCCTTCAAAGAAGCGAAATATTTTTTTCTTTCATATCAAAATGTTTTTTTTCTTTCCTTTATCATTTTTTTTTCTTCATTTTATAACCTTATTTACTACGTTGATTATTTTTCTCATGATAAAAAAGTTGTATCAATTAAAAAATCATCTTCATTAATTACGCCAAAGGCTCCGGTTCTCTTACTCTTTGATTTCCCTTCAGCATTTTCAAAATACATTTTCTTAAGCCATTTCCTCGTCATTATCTTCTCTGACTTTTGATTATCTTTCCTCGATGGACTGAAATCTTTCATGCCCTAATAGTTAAAATTTAATAATGAATCCCCTCCGGAAAAAAAATCATCTAAAAATTAATACAAAACATCAGAAAATCAGAAAAAGGACGAAAAAATTCTCTTTTCTACAAGTAAATTTTTATAGATTTTCTCTGGGGTTTTCAACTCAAGCATCCCTTTTTAACCTTTTTTTTCCATATTTTTAACAAGTAATTTTTTTTTATTTTTATTAAAAATTATTAATACTTAACGATTTGCTGATTTTTTCTCTCCTTTTCTCAAAAAAAGAATCTTGAAGCAATAGAACAAAATTTTTGTATATTTTAAAAGAGAATAGAAAAAAAGGGAAAAAGAGAAAAAACAATCAAGAATTAAATAATTAATATTTAAAAATAAAGTGTTTAGAGAAGAAAAAAAAATGCAGAAATCTTTCTATCGGGAATGGACAAGCCAATTATACAAATATTCTCATCTTTCTCACTTTTCTCTTCTCCTTCAATCTTCTGTTTCTTTTTTATAACCTTCGTAAGTACAGCGATTTATATATATATATTTTTTTTCTCAATATTATTTTCCTTTTGCCGTTTGAAAAATGTCATCAAACAACATGCGATGTTTCTCTCCCTTCCAATGACTTTCTCAACGATTTTCACTCCATTTTTTTTTGTCACATCGCGAGAATTACAAGAAAATGCAAATGGCACATATTAATCTATCAATATTAATTAACAATTACATTTAAAAAAAAAACATCCTTATTATTTATTTCATCTATTTAGCATGAGGCGTAAAATGCAAATAAAAATCATTGTAGAAACGGACTGAAAAATATTATATAATTCGTAATGAGCGTGACATGCAAAAATACCCTAATCCGTGAAAAATTGGGAAGACTTTGAGATATTAATGCTCTTCTTTTCCTTTCATTTTGCTATTTTCTTCCTGATTTCATTTGTCCCTATTAACATTTATTTTTTTTGTTGTTGTTGAGAAAGTCACCCTCAAAAAACGCGGATTTTGTGATTCCGGAAAATTCCACAAATAAAAGAAAAATATAAAATGAAAATTCTTGAAATCGCATTGCCGAAAGATGTTGAAGAATAAGTAAATTGGTTCTCTCTTACTGCTTGGAAGAAGAAATGAAAAAAAAAAAAAACATAATTGTGTACCTATCGTCGCCGTCAGTTCGTCGACTCTTCACCATCCATAGACTCATCCTTGATGGTGTTTGTGGAATCATCAAAATCACGTTTGCCCAATCGAGAGGAGCTTATTCCCATTCCGCCGACGCTGCGTCTGGAAGAAGCATACAAGAAGAGGTTATCAATAATATGATAGAGAGAATCATTTTCCTCCATCATTGACCTTTTATTTTTTACAGTGGGTGGTAAAAATTCATAATTTTTTATTCGAAAAGAACGGAATTTTTATCATTTTAAAGACAAAATATCAGGGTTAAAAAATGAGTGAAATAAATAATAAGTCTAGAATTTCCATTTCATTAATTAAGCTTTGCAATTGCATAAAGAATTTTTTTTAACTTCTTTTCGCTCGTGCACAGACTTTGAGATCTGACAAAATTTTTAATAAAATTTAATTCAGATAAGTGAAATCCGATCGAATCGTGTATTGAGCGTATAAAAAAATGTCATTTTCGCTAAACAAGAATGAAAGACGACTTTATTGAAAAACTGGTAGAAAATCACCTTTTCGCCCAAATAAATTTTGACGCCTATATAGGTCTCGAAAAACGCCCCTAAAGATCGTGGTCCATCGAAATGAGAAATCTCCGGCTACAGAAATATTGGTAGGTTATATACCCGATATTCAGATTCAAAACTGAAATTATAGGAGGAAGTGGGGCAGTATTGACGTGGGGCAGTCTTATTTGAGACAGTTTCATTCATAATATTTTCCCGTTAAATTTTCCCTATCACAATGTGTTAAGAACAATGTCTTGATCTTTTTCGACAATGTCCGTAACACATTGTGATAGAGCATGGGAAAATATATGAATAAACTGCCCTAATTCCCCCCTATATAAAAAGGATTCAAATATACTTGGAGTCACTAATTATAATGAAGTCCAATTTAACTAAAACTGTCACGATTTGTTTTAATAATCTATTCTTTATAGTGTCTTTGATATTATTTGTAATAATTTTGCTGGATATTATTACGATTATATGCATTAAAATTGAATTAAACTTTGATTAAGCGAAAAAACATTTTTTTTGAGAATTCTAGGTGAATTTCCACTAAAAATCCAATTCTAATCGACTTTCAGGATACTTTTCATACTTATTCTCGCGTTGAGACTTCAAGATCTTAAAAAAAAAAATTGAAGGGAAATTGAATTCAGGAAAATTGAGTCTGACCAAATCGGCGAATATTAGGCACACTCGTCTACGCACTATACGGCTTCGCACACTCCATTTGATTTACATGTATTGTGCGAAGCCGTATTGCGCAAACGAGTGTACCATCCCACAAGGCTTTCCCCTAAATTTCGTAAAATAAGAGTGAAAGATGAACCTATTTTGACGTCTTGGATTCTAACGCCTCTAACATTTCCTTGAAATCAAAAAAACTGAATTCAATTCAATATTTTGCATAAGTTGCAATTGAATTAAATAAGAAAGCATTTTTAGAAGAACGCAAAATAATACATTTTTCAAACACTTTCCTTAAGAAGACGAGAACTAACATCGATTGCAAATCAATACGTGTAGATTAGGATTGGGAAAGTTCTCTCCTCGTTAGGAGAAGTGAATGAGAAATGGCTTTTTTCGCGTTTCTCTTCCTAAAATGCCCCCTTGTCCCAGAAAAAAAGTCATATAAGTGATGCAAATTGGACTTTTGATATTCTGGAATGAAAAACTTTGTACAAACACATATACCACCCACTGTAATTTAGCGAATAAAACTTAAAAGGATAAAACACAGAAGACAGTTGCAGAAAATAGCTGATATTTCATTTTAACAGTTCAGCAGGCAATCTGTTAATAGCAGTTCTACTCCATTGATTGGGATAAGAAACTGCTGATATTTCATCTCTAAAAGCTCAAGATTTAAATAAAGGACAGGGGAGTCTGAATTAAAATTTAACCAGAAGGATAATAATTAGTTAGAAGATTTAAGACAGGTAATGCGATAGTTTATGAATTAATGTAAAAAAAAATTGTGGAAAAAAATCTCTGGGAAACAATTGGAACTGGAACGTCTTTACCATCTACACTACTACACAGATATTTTATCACAAATATTATTAAATAAATAAAATCACTCTGAAAGCAGCAAATGTTTACATTTTTCTGAAATAATTTACACCAGAGATGAAATCAAGTGTTAATAAAAATCAAAAGGGTTTCAATTAACAAACACAAAACAACATAAAATAAAAAAAAATTGGAGAGAAACAATATGAAACTCCATAGAAATAATACGTTATCCTTTGATATTTCTGTAAAATATTCTTTTATTTTATTTCACAAAAAAAGTAATTAAAATTTACAAAATGGCACTTTCGACTTCAAATAATTATTTGCATTTTTTTTCGTTTCTTAGAAATGTGTTAAATGAAGAAAATATCAATTAATAGAAGCAATAGTCATAAAAAAAAATCTTAAGCAAAATTTCAACAAAAGATTTTTGGACAAACTCACACTTTGAAACTTTAAACCGAGTGACTTTTCGAGCATTTTTAGGGACTTTCTTATCTTATTACTCTTTCAACTCTAACTAAATAGATCTGACGTATTCCGGGTGCTACAATTACAAAAAAAAACAGAGAGAGATGATAAATAAAAGAAGAGGGAGCGAATCCCTTGAGACAGGTTTAATCTTAAAAGTTGTCAAACAAAAGGAAAAAAAATGATAGAATAAAAATCTCACCTTATTTTCGTCTTAAGCGAATTATTCTCTCGAGTGAGAGCTTCATGACTCTCCAGCATGTCCTCATATTCCCTTTGTGCTTTCCGCTTTTGTGCCTTCTCCTTTTGAACTTCCTCTTCCGCCTCATCCAAATTGCGCTTCAATATCTTCATGCGGTTGTTGAGCTATTAATCGATCACAAAGTAGAAAAAAAAAATAATAAATCAAGGACAAAAATTCCTTAAACTCCTCCTCATTTTAAATTACCTTCTCAATCTGTTCCTTATACTGATCTGCATGGCGACGTTCATCGTCAATATTCATCGTGAACTCCTTGATCTTCTTATCCAACTTCCTGTTGGCCTTTTGATGTTGCAGACGCTCCTTGGCTTCACTTTCCAATTGCTCCTCTAAATTGGTAATCTTATTCTCAAGTCCAGTAATTGTGGCCTTGATCTTCGTGCGCTGAGCCGTCTCAATTTCCGCCAGTTTCGCCTTCAGCTCCTTATTTTGTCGT
This sequence comes from Phlebotomus perniciosus, assembly GCA_918844115.2. Lineage (NCBI taxonomy): Eukaryota > Metazoa > Arthropoda > Insecta > Diptera > Psychodidae > Phlebotomus > Phlebotomus perniciosus. The sequence goes on along the minus strand of CAKKOB020000599.1, from coordinate 27,698 downwards.
TCCAACAGCGCTCTGGCATTCTCATGCTTCTGCGTGTTGGACTTCTCTGTGGCCAATTCTGTCGCCAGTTGCTCCATTGTGAGCTGAGCCTTGCGATTTCTGTCCAGCAGCAATTCAGAATTGGACTGCTCCTCCTCCAATTCCTCCTCGAGAGACGCAATTCGGGCCTCCAGTCGTCTCTTCTCGTCCACCATTAGGGATCCCTAATACAACGACAAAAAATCTTATTGCAGGGCAAAAATTGCAAAGAATTTGAGATAACTTTATTGGCTGAAATTCATAAGAGGAACATGACAAAATCCTAGGAGGAATTTGAGGAAATTCTTAGGAGGAATTTAACGAAATTCCTAGGAGGGATTCAACGAAGTTCTTGGAGAAATTGAACGAAATATCTAGAAGGAATTTGACGAAATTCCAGGAGGAATTTTACAAAAATTCGTAGAAAGAATTTGACGAAATCCTTAGAAAGAGTTTGACGAAATCCTTAGAAAGAATTTGACGAAATCCCTAGAAAGAATTTGACGAAATTCATAGACAGAATTTGACGAAATCCTTAGAATTTGACGAAATTCCTAGGAAGAATTTGACGAAATTCGAAAAGGAATTTGACGAAATCCCGAGAAAGAATTTGACGAAAATCCTAGGAGGAATTTGACAAAAATTCGTAGAAGGAATTGAACGAAATTTCAGGAATTTGACGAAAGTCCAGAAGGAATTTGACGACATTTCCTATAAGAAGTTTGACGAAATTCTTAGAAGGAATTTAACGAAATTCCTAGAAGGCATTCAACGAAATTTCAAGAATTTGACGAAATTCCTAGGAGAAGAAATTTCCAACTTAGGAGTAGATGTCGAAATACAATAATAAATTGGACAATAACTTACTTTGCTATTGTTGCTGCTGACTTCCTCCAGCAACTCATCGCGTTCTGCTTCAGCGGCACGTCTGGCTCTTTCGGCACTGGCAACATCCTCCGTGAGTTGAACCACCTCAGCTTCCAGGACCTTTGCCTAAAGACAAAGCGTAAAATGTCACATCCTGAAAAATTTCAACATTGAATCACACTCACTTTTCTCTCAGCTTCTTTGCATGTTGCTGCTGCTTCCTCGCGGGCCGCCTTTGACTCCTCAGCATCACGGAGAGACTCCTTGAATTGCACCTGCAGCTTCTTGGCGTGCTTCAGAGCATCCTCCTTGACTTTGTTATTCATCTCAAGGGTGGCTTCCATATCCTTAATCTCACCCTCGAGCTTCTTCTTAGCCGCCACAGCGGCAGCCCTCTGTTTCCGCTCGTCCTCCAACTCTGTCTCGATGTCACGTAGAGCTTTCACCAATCCTCGACGTTTCTCTTCTGATGCTTCCTCCTTGGCCTGAATGTCACGCTCAAACTGAGCTCTCATCGCCTGCATATTCACTTCCAGTCGCAACTTGGCGTCCTCCGTGAGCTGTAAGTCATCCTCCAACTCCTCATTTTGCGCTTTCAGCTCAGCCACTTGACTCTCCAGTGCACGCTTTGTCTTCTCCAGCTCATGGACATTCTTGTCTGCCGTTCCCTGGGAATTGGCCAGCTCATCAAGTTCATTCTGGAGAGCCTTGCGCTTCCCTTCGAGATCCTCAATCTTCTCATAAGCTTCATCAAGTTCACGCGTGAGTGAGAGAACTTTCGTCTCCTTTTCACGCGCCTCTCGCTCAGCAGAATCAAGCTCCTGGGTGTACTTCTCACTTACGGCCTTCTCCTCCGCCAGGATCTTATCGAAGTTCTTCTGCTTCTTCTCCAACTCCAGAACCTTCGATCTTTGCGCTCCCAGTTCAATTGTTGCATCCTCCAGTTCGGATTGAACCTTCTTCTTGCTCTTATCGAGTCGATCATTTGCCGCCTGAAGCTCCTTGATCTGATGCTGAAGTGCTTCAATGTCCTTGTGCATCTTCTTCTTGGCCTCCTCCAACTCCTTGGTGGCATCCACATCCTCCTCAGCCTTCTTCTTCATCTCCTGCACCTGAGCTGTCATTTCGGCCAATTTCTTCTCATAGTTGGCGCGCGCTTCCTCATCCTCCTCCAATTGATCCTGCAGGGTCTCCTTCTCCGACTCCAACTGTCGCAACTTGGACTGGAGGGCGAGTTTTGTGCGTGTCTCCTCCTCCAAGGAGACCTGAACCTCCGAATATTGCGCTTCCATATGACTGGCGGATTTAATGGCAGCCGAAGCCTTCAGCTCAGCATCTTCGAGCTGCTGCGAGATGTTCTCCACTTCCTGCTGCAACTTCACCGTCTTCTCCTGCAGCTCAGATCGAGCGCGCTCAACTTCGGCCAATTTCACCTGGAAGGATTCGTTAGATGAATTGAATGAATCCATTAAATAAGGTCTCTTAGCAATTCTCTTACCTGAAGCTCAGCTATTTGCGACTCCGCCTGCTTCCGGCGACGATCGTTCTCCTGACGAGAGGAGTTGACATTGTTGAGCTCCGTGGTGAGGTCGACATTTTGCGCCTCGAGGCTCTGCTTGGACTTCTCGAGAGTGGCCTTGGCCTTTCGAAGATTCTCCAGCTGCTCGTTGAAAGTGGACAACTCCTGGGAATGTTTATGGCGCGTATCAGCCATGATTGATTCGTGACTGGCGGTCTCCTCCTCAAGGTTCTTCTTGAGAGTCGCCAACTCCTGCTCACGCTTCGAGCGGAGCTCTTGCTGGGCTGAAAAATCGAAGAAATTTGTTAGAACAGAGCGCTATATAGTAAAAAGGACTATTATTTAGCCGAGACACACTCTCTTTCGGCTGTCTCCGCTAACTTCAAGTAAATTCATTGACATTCTCACCTGCAGTCGTATCGAGGGAATCCAGCAGTTCATTCTTGAGCGCCTCGAGTTCCTCACTGAGATCCCGACGGATCTTCTCCGCCTTGGCTCGAGCCATCTTCTCAGCATCGAGATCCTCTTGGATCTCCGCCAACTGTGACTCCAATTCCCGCTGTGCCTTTTGAGCGCTAGCCTTGGCGGCCGCCTCCTCGTCGATCTTCATCAGTGTTTGCGTGAGTTCCTCCTCGCGCTTGCTGAGCTGCTGCTGCATCTCCTCAATCTGCACACGACGCTCATTGAGTTGCTCCTTCAGGTCCGCCACTTCCGTCTCAATCTTGCGCTTAGTGCGATCCGACTCCTGGCGCTGTTGATGATCCTTCAACAGACGCTCCTCAAGTTCCACAATTGTCGCCTCATGTTTGGCCTTCAGCTTGGCCAAATGCTTAGCCTTCTCCTCCTCTTCGGCCAGTGTCTGCGACAGATCATTTGCGCGCTCCTCTAGCATCTTCTTCTCCTTGAGCAACTTCTGATTCTGGTCATCAGTCAACGCCAGATCCTCCTCATACTTCTTGATCTTCCCATCCAGTTGCACCTTTTCAAGTTGCAACTTCTGCCTGGCCGCCTCCTCTTCCTCCAGCTGCTCCTCCAAATCCTGAATGTTGAGCTGGAGTTTCTTCTTTTCACCCGCCAGAGAATTCACACGCTCCTCCTCCTCTTCAATGCGAGCCTCCAAGTCCTGCATCATCTCCTCGAGTTCCTGTTTGCGTGCCGACAAGCGCATCCTGCTCTCCTCCGCCTCAGCGCACAACTCTATCTCCGCCTGCAACTGCTCGGCCAACTGGGTTTTGTCCTCCATCGCAACTTGGTATTTGTGCTCATACTCCTGAGCACTCCTCGACAACACATCCAACTTCTCACGCACTTGCTTCAACTCATCTTCCTTCTGCACCAGCTTCTCCTCCTGCTTCGTCACTTCCAACAGTGGCTTCACCTTAGTGTACAATCGCCACCACTGCCAGTTCCTCAGCTTCAGATACGCCGCACAATTGCGCTGAATTATGCGAATGGCATTGAGCTGCTGCAGACGCTTCTGGTAGTTGCGTCTGGCCAGGAAGCCTCGGCAGAAGGCCTGGAAGTTCACAATCAAGTCCGTGATCTTATAATCACGCTCCTCCTCCAGATGCGCCAGAACACCGGCACGGAAGAAGATCTTGGATTGTCCCACACGGTAGAGATTAAAGTCCAGCTCAAGCGCCTGGATCATTCGCTCACACGCTTTCTTACCGTCCATGAAGCCCTTGGGAATCACATTGGGCGTAAGCAGTTCGTATCTGTAATGAGTTTTATGGATTTTCTTTTTCAGCACAATTCAATTCGGTTTTAAGGAAATAATTTTGTTGAACGATTTGATCTCCTTTGATTTTCTTTCGAATTTCTATTGTTTCTACATTTACTATGATCAATCATACATTTCTTGCTTAAAGCGCCACGATTTCAACGAGAAGGTACTTTTTATAAAAAAGCGCTTTAGAAATAATAAGTTCAATCAAAAAATCTGTCATTTCACATTATTCCAAAAAATGACAAACTTGTTTTGCTCTTCTTTAAAAATATATCTCAAGATATTAACTCAAACGACCATAAAGATATTTCCAAAATCGTTGAGAATATTAAAAATCCAAAAAGAAAAGAAACATTTCCATTTCCAGATTTTAATGGATGTCTCATGCAAAACTATGAGAGATAAACCTCCGCGACATCCAAACTTAACAAAAAGAAATATGTTCAAAACTCACCTCTGCCTGAACTCCTGGAATGGAATGCGATTGGGGAAGCCCTGACGACAGATGCGAATTCCCTCGAGGACACCGTTGCACCTGAGCTGATCCAGCACGAGTGGAGCATCAATTTTACTGGCCCTCTTCTCATGATTCGGGATGATGCAACGCACAAAGTTGGGATTAGTATTCTTCAGTGTGTCCATAAGCTTCGCCAGCTGCTCCTTATACAGATGTGACACCGTCCTGAACATGCCCTTGCGTGTCCTCGCGCCGAAAGTCGTATCCGTGAGCGCCTGCTGGGCCATTCCCACAATCTCAGCATCCTTCCAGATCTGCACCACAAATGGATCCTGTGACGCCTGCAACAGACTCACGATGTTCTCATTGAGCGGATCCATATTCTTCATCAGCCACTTGCTGGCAAGATAATCCACACGTCCGGCATAGTGAACAATTGAGAAGTCTGCAACCCCCCTGAAGTCTGTCTTGACGAATTTCGGATGCATCGAGTGGGCGGACACGAGTTTGTCCACAAAGGTCTTATCGGTGGCCTTGGGGAACCAGCACTCCTCATCCAGGAGCGCCATAATACCACCCGGCTTATCAATCAGATCAATCGTCGGCTGTAGATCCAAGCCAAAATCAATGAACTTCCACTCAATACCCTCTCGCTGGTATTCCTCTTGCTCCAGAATGAACATCGTGTGATTGAACAACTGTTGCAATTTCTCATTTGTATAGTTGATGCACAACTGCTCAAATGAATTAAGTTCAAAGATCTCAAAGCCCGCCATATCCAAAATGCCAATAAATGAGGCACCCTGTCGCTTTGTCCTATCCAACGAACGATTAATCCTCGTCACGAGCCACTTGAACATCTTCTCGTAGCACGCCTTCGCGATGGCCTCCACAGCAAACTCCACCTGCTCCTTGGTCTGGGCCTTCGTCACGAAATCCCTTCCCACCTTGATGCGTGGCGTGAGGAAGGCTCGAGTCATATCGGTGACATTCAATCCCAACAAATGGGCAATCTTCTGAGCCACTGTGTTATCTGGCAATGTTGCCTGATCCGAACTGCGTTCCTGCTTGAACTTCATGCAACCAAACAGCAACACCGAACTCACAATACGGAAAATGGAATTGAAATCATCCTGGGTCATTCCCATGATGTTCATACTCTTAACAGTTGCCTGAAACTCCGTGTAGTCATCAACTCCGGCCACTGGGAGGCTGCCATTCGACAGGAAAGGATATGACTTGATATCATCCAAAATGAACTTTTCACGCTGCTCAGGCGATGCACCGGCCAGCAATTGGTAAAAAATATGGAATGTTCTCTCATCCTTTGCCTGCCTGATCGCTCGAGACTTCTCCAGCAAATATGTCTCAATATTGGCTCCAGATATGTAACCAGACGCATCAAAATTGATACGAATAAACTTTCCCTGTTAGGCAAAGATGAGAAAAATATATTATAGAATCACAAAGTCATCATCTCAAATATCAATTGAGAGACAACACAGGCAATATGATACTCACAAAACGCGATGAATTGTCATTCTTTACGGTCTTGGCATTTCCGAAGGCCTCAAGAATCGGATTGGCTTGCAGCAGTTGTTGCTCCAATTCGCCCTGTAAAACAAATTTTTTTCCCCCAACAAATACTCAATTAGAAATTCCAACACAATATCATCAACAAAACATGATAGGAGAAAATAGTTGAGAGAATATAATAGAGAGACAAGTTTTACATTGCACACACAAAACACAGTGAAGAAAACAATAAATCACATCATTTTGCATTATCATTATTCTTATTATGGTTTTACTTTTCACACACACACACACACATTTACATGCACAACAAATTATAGAGACAAATATGCTTAAAGGAGGGGAATAATTTGTGAGGAACAACATTTGAATTCCTAATGTACTAATGGGAAATGGAGCTGGGATTCCCTGCTGTTCTATATAAGAGCGAAGCACGCATTAGGCTCCATATAGATTACTAAAATCGCGAACAATTTCCGTCTGTTCCTATTAAAAGAAATCTATTGGAATGACGATTTGATAGCTGTCTTAGAAAAAAAAACTTGATTTTTTATTGATCTGAAACTTTATCATGTATTTTATTCATGTTTTCTATAACTTTTCGCCATTTATAAGACTTCCAAATTTAAATAGAGTTTATTTTTTAATTTAATAAATTGTTTTGAAAAGTTATACAACTCAACTGAACATCGAAACTTCATCTTACTACCGCTAATAGCGCTGCAGTCGCTCAAAATTTCAATTCTACTTGTCTGTACCTGAATAGAATGTTTAGTTTTTAGTTACTGTGGTTACAGCCCCCCTTCCAGCTCTACATTTCTTTTCCTATCAGTCTTTTTATTATCCTTTTCAAATTCAGACAATTTTAAGCGGCAACTCATGACCTTTTCACCAAAGACATTCACTGTGAAATGAGAAGCGCAGTAGGAAGTGACTCTCAACGCTCTCAATCATGCAGAAATGCAATGGAACGGGAATATATATCTCACAAGATCATTTTTCCATCAGCAATTGGCAAGACAAACACAAATTGCCAAGCTATTGAGTTCGGATATTAGTGAATCATTTTTTGCCCACAAGATATTTGCATATATGCAGCAAATTTGCCTCAATTTCACATTGGAAATTATTTACTCGCGCGCGATCTCTATGCCCTAATAGACTGGGTCCTATAGAGGAAATTCACCACACAATTTCACTTCGTCAACATAAAATGCACATCAGCCACAAATGATGATCAATGGGGATCAATGAGAAATTGAGCTGATCTTGAGTAATTGAAAGTTAAATTGAATGGTTGAAAATTAGAGTCAAATGATTCATTGCCATTCCCTTTGTTCCCAATAATTTTTCATTTCAACACTTAAAAAATATCGTCACAGCTCTAATAATATTTACGTGCATTTTTTCAATCAACTCAAAAGTGATTAAACTGCAGCAAAATTTGGCTTCTAAGAAACTATAAAACACGACAAATTTACCCAAAAAAAGAATTATACTAAACAAAATGAAACAACTTTCAACGATTTTTAGCTGCAGATAAAATACTTTACCGCAAATGTCGTTGTGTGGTTCTGCACAAAACACAAACGCAAGGATTAAACACGAAGGAAAACGAAAAGAAGAAGTCAGTCAATAAATTATTTTAGTGTCAGCAAAAATGTTGTGATTAATGGACATTAAAAAAAAAAACATAACAAAATGAGAACCTAACAAATAAAAGGTTAACTTAAATAAAAGAAATATTAAAAACGTAGAAAATTATTTGAAAGGAACTTAGAAATGAGGAATAGAACTATATATACTTACAATGATAAGAGCTGGGCTGGGTCCCTGTATATTGTTGATTTTCGATGATTTTACGTGAAGAAGTGCGAAGGTGCATCAAAAAGCATTTCGAGCGTCCAAGATACAGATGATTTACAAAGGTTTTTTTTTGTAATTTTTTATGGCATTGTTGAAATAGCAAAGAAACAGAAAAAAATACAAATTAATAACAAAAAAAAATCTATTTTATAACTTGACTTCAAATCTCCCTCTCTCTCTCTTCCACGCATCTCATTCACTCTATTGTCATTCATCTCATCGATTAAACTCCATCTAAATCACAATTAATTGCATAGTGCCGCGTTTGTGCAATTAATTAGTAAAATGCGTGGAGCCTATCTCGCAGTAATTTAGCTATTCTCCTCTTTTCTCTCAACATCAAAAGATAAGCATCATCGAGGTTATATTTAATATAGAAAAATCACGTAAATAGAGCTGGTATATTGCGCCTTTTTTTCCACTTCAAACTCCCTCAAGCACCAAAGCTCTCTCATTTTCCTATTTAGAATATTATATTTCATCTCTCACAAGTCTCACCCATTAAAAACCCGACAGTGAGACTCTTTAATAAATTAATCACTAACAATCCTACACATTCCACTCTCTTCATTACATTCGAGAGAGCAAAACACAGCAATTGGCACCACAATTTTTCACCCAAGAGACCAACGGGGATTTGCATAAAATTTGCGGCAGTTAACACAAAGATCAGGTAAAGTGCGCAAAATATCATTATATTGTTAGTTTTATTCTGGGTCTCAATTAAAATTCTCCATTTCCGAATTATATTGCCACAAAACGCCAACTCTTGCCAGCAAAGCATTTTTTGGCTGGTAATTTGCATTGACGCCCATCGCATCAACATGAATACTTCTCTCTCTCCTTCTAAGCAAATCACCGACCAATTTATCCCCCTCATGATGAGCTCGGCCTCATCCAATTAAGTCATATGTTTCTTTCGTCGCTCTCATCATAAGACAGTGAAGAAAAAAAAAAACGCACCGAAAAGTATTTTAGCGTCAACAGAAAAGTCACTCGTCCTTGTTCAACAGATGAAAAATTGTGTGTGGCGTGAGTGCGCGCGGCCGAAAGGAAGGGAAAAATTGGCACAAATTTTATCGAACAATCCCATCGCAGTTGAGAAAAACATATGGTGAAAAGAGAGACACATGAATGAAAAATAAAAATACAAAAGTGACTTTACACACGGTACTTCATTTAATTCAATCCATATTCGGCCAAAATAGAATCGAGTAACATTTACAAGACAAGACAACCTTTACCATATAGGGAATGTCGTTTTTTCCACCATCACACATCAAGACTCTCTGTACCAGAGCCGTTGAAGACGAAAAGAAGGAGGAGAGAGAGAGAGAGCAACGAATGGCTTTTAATAATTCCTTTCCATTTGTGATTTACCCCAATAATAAACATAACATTATCATTATTTCTTTTTTTTTTCGTTAAGAGAAACGATGAGTTTGTGACAAAAAATTATATTCTCTCGTTTTTTTTTTATTTTACCAAATGTGTCAAATGGAGTTTCTTTCGCGAAGGAGGAAAAATTAAGAAATCCAATCACGAATTCACACCAATTACCCTGCAGGTAGCACGATTGATTTATGCCAAAAATAAAGCAATTTGTTCTCACTCATTTTCGAATTCTTATGTGGTTCTTTTTCTCAAGAGACATCTTAAGAATTCACCTGATTCACATTAAAAATCTGTTGTTTTATTCAAGAGAAAATTAAGTGTTTTTAAATTTTTAGAGAAGGGGTGACTCATAACGTGAAACCTTGATCAAATTTACTCCAAACATTTATATTAAGTGTACTTGAGGAATTTTACTATGAAATCTAGCCGATTTCTACAAGAAAGTTTACGGATATTCTACTAGAATAATACAAATTTCTGCTAGCAATAATACCAAAATTCAACTCACAAAATTTTTGTCAAAATTTTGCTAGAAATTCTACTGCAAGTTTTATAACATTTCTGCTAGAAAATGTAAATTCCGTGTATAATCAGGGAAATGTGGTAACTGGCAGTGAAATATGAGGCTGAATTATCATTTAGAAATGAATTATTTCTCCACTTTCTCAATTTTAAAAAGAAATGAGCTGTTTTCGAGACTTCCTTTTAAAGAACGTTATTTGAAGTAAAATTAATTTTCTAATTCATAAATAAATTTATTAATACTAGAACTTAAAAGTTCTGTTAAAATTCCGCATTATGAGAATGGCGACAAGAAACTTTTTACTCGCGAATTTTTCGAATGCCATGATTTGTGTAAATTGTATGATGATTTGTCCACCAACTTTGTTGGAAAATATGACTAAACAAACAGTAAATGTCAGAGAGAAATTATTAACCATTTCCTCATGCAGCGCGAAATTCTTAAGACATTTCAAGAGTGAATCACAATACAACGTGATGCTCGTTGATTTTCATGCAATAAAAGCAACTCATGTCAAATTGTAGAAAAAAAATATGAAATCTAATCCTTCATATTGCAATTTTATCGCCTTCATTTTCTTCCCTCCCTGACAATATTCATTCACTCTCTCGTGCATAGAAATTTCACAGTGATAAAAGTAAATATAAACTTTTATACAATTGAATTGCTGCACTTTGTCAATTAATCATAAATTCCAATTATCCGTAGATAAACACTCTTTTAGTGCCACACACACTCATGTTCCCATCTAAGTGACAAAATTGACGGCCCACTTGAGTATTCTCTGAACACTAATGTCCATCTCTTCCATAATATTCCTCTATAAACCCCCCCTAAACTTGCTTTTGAATAAAATGCAAATGATGCAAGACAATACTGTTGAGCTCTCATATCGCTTAGTGTCATGTCCACAATCTCTCGTTGCAATCTCACACCATTAAGTGTAGGGCGAGTGAAAAGAGATCAATTGCAGCAATATTGTTGACTTTCTGTCAATTTCACACTACCCATGCCACCCCCTCAAAACTTCCACGTGAAAATGATGAATGATCATTAGTGCGCATACATACCGAGCCTTTTGGTTTCGAAGCGGCCACATACGCCAAATACTGTATAACTTTTTTCGTGTTTTCCGTCTTTCCTGCACCAGACTCGCCCGTGCACAGAATTGACTGGTCCTCACGATCTGCAAAAACAAAGAAATTGCATGGAGAAATGGCTAATCTTAATCCAAAGGAATCATAATTTAATAATTTAAGGCAATGTATAAAAGGGCGAAGAATGAGAATTATGCGATTTATTGCGAATAATTCAAAAAATTGGTGAATATTCAGTGAATACTCTGAATATTTGCGACTATAGATGAATTCAGAGAATATAAGCAAATATTCGTTAGAAAATAATCATTTTTTTTAGTAATAGGGGAGAGTGGGTTTTAGAAATAGATAGAAATTCCTTGTACTTTACGAGTTTCACTAAGGTTTTGGCTGACTGAAAATGTTTCGTTCAGAAGTAGGAAAATTTCTTAGACTTTTTTCTTAAAGAGAATAATTAGGTACGGTCTGGGGCTATTTTATCCATCTTTTCAGTTTTCGAGGCTAATTTATCAGTCAGCATTTGATCAGCTTTTTTATAAAGATTTAAATTAAAGATTTCTGTCCTTCTAAGACAAGTGAGAAAATCCCACCAGCCCCCCATTCCCCTAATAGCCAATTTTCAATTACGTGTGGAAAAATACCCCAAAGTCCCCAAAATGTTGAATTTTAAGGCAATAAGCTCAATTCTGTCACAATTTAGATAAGCTATCTCTTAGAAAATGAGTAAAATTAGCCATAGAAAGAGAACTTTACGCATCGACAAATTGGGCAAACACATAAAGTTTAACTGTAACAGATTGAGGGCAGGAAAATGGCAAAAAGAAAAACAGGTGGTTGATATTTTTTGTGGTTAAAATAAAAGACCGACACGACATCCATCGCAAGCAATTCAGCAATTTTCGTGTCAATCGACTGTGAACTTCCTCTTTGAGAAAATTGATCCACATTTGAGATCCATGAGAAAATTCTCAACAGCTTGAAAGATTGCCTTGTTCTTATGCACACCAAATACAACAACAACAACAACAAAAAACCTCCGCGGCCACCATTTCAGTATGAGGCAATCGGAGAAAAATCTCACCAACAAGTCACGAGATTTCTCTCTTCGGATGACAATCAACAGTCCGTGACTTGGTGGAATTTTCATCTTATTCGTGAATGTCTCCTCTCTTTCTCTCTCTCTCTTGAGGTGCAAATCTCTTTCACATTATTATTCTCTCGCACTGTTGATATCAATAAAAATTGCCTTCAAGTGCCTTTCTGGTCATTGCCGAGTTTTTTGGGGCGGCCCAATATAAACATTTTCATTAAAATTATTGACTCATATGGTTTTTTAAGTGAATTCCTCTGTAATGAAGTTGATTTTCTCTTAATTCCCAATTCAAATGACTCAATATATTGCAAAAAAATACAGATTGGATTTAACACGGTGATAATTTTTCAAGAGGGCGATTTTTGGGGAATAAAAAATATATATTCGCCACATTAGCATTCATGGAGAGTGTTTGCATAAATTGTAATAATTAGCTCATGCTGACAAAGCACCAGCCACAAAATTTATGTGCAAGTTGCAGAAAAACTGCAAATACCCAGAAAGGGAAAAAATATTCGTAACTCCAGTAACTCAATGTTTAAGCTTTGATTCTTTTTCCATCGAATTGATTCCCAAAAAAAAGATAAATAGCCATTAATTTCCAATGTAAAAATTACTTTCTCATATATTTTTCAAGTATTTTTTTCCATTTTTCAGATAATTTCTGTATGGCAGTTAAATAGCCATAAAAGCCAGCAAGACGCAATCGAGTCACTGAATCTGACGCCGTCTGTTTTAACCAATTCTCAAGCTAGCCATCCATATATGCGTCCAGCAGGCGACTCTTTCATTATGCAGAGATGCAAGTGAAGCCACAATCTTTCACTCGTAGTGCAATTTTAATGCACACACACACAGTGTTCTCTCTCAGATCTTGGGTGCACGTTTCAACACCATCTATGGCATTGTTTTCAATAAGGTCGTCGTCATCATCGTCAAATGAGCAGCTCTCGCTCTCACACACTGTGAAAAACTATCGCGCGCGATTATCAGTCACCCAGCATCCGATATCTGCGTGTGGACATTCGCCTCATACAGTATAATTTTTTCGTCACGCATTCTCAGCAGATGACAAAAAAAAATTCTATATAGTGTGTTAAATATTCAAGTCTCATGGATTGGCGCGACTGCATCTCCTCGTTGGAGAATTAATTATTTTCTTTCAACTTGCAATGTAAGATAGAAATCAAAAGTGTCTGACTAATTACTTTATGTCTAAAGAATTATTATTATCCAACTGGTTGATCAATTATGTGAAGAATTGTTAATAGCAATTTTATAATATGCAAATATTTAAATTCACTTGTCAAGTAATTAAATATACTGTGTAAAGTATTACCAAAAGATTTCTCGAAAACTCATACAGAAATCTCATTGAATATTCCACATAGTGAAATTTTTTCACTTGAATTCATGCACTGTTGAACTCCACTGGCCAATTCTTTTGTCCAATTCCACCCACCCCGATCAAATTGACCAAAAACTTATGTCTCTTATTCCCTCTCATCGAGATCAAAGACAGCAAATCAATGAAAATGTGGGTGGAATTATCTAAAAAAGATGAAAAAGCCATGGCAAATATTTTTTTGCCATTCTCCTTTCTCCTCAATCTCGCCACATATTGTCGAAAAAAAAAGAGCGTTAAACATAATTTAATAGCAAACCTTGTAACATGGATCTGTAGGCAGTGTCTGTGATGGCAAACACATGCGGAGGCACTTCGTGGCGTTTAATCCCCTTGTACCGCTCCATGATCTTTTCCGTATAGATCGGACACTTTTTGTATGGATTCACCACCACACAGAAGAGGCCAGAGTATGTCTGCAAAGGAGAGAAGTTGCCAAAATATTTTGATTAACAATCAAATCAATTTTCATCACTTCTTACTATTGTCAACATTCCCTTCAATTTTACATCTCAATTTCTCCTCCAGAGAAGCTAGAGATCGTAAATAGCATCCCAACATCCCATAGATTGTAAGCTACGCCGCACAAAAACTTGCGTTGGAGATTAATGTTCTCTTTATCAGAGTCACTTTGTACCAGCAACAATTAACATTTACTACAACTATCAGTGCAGAAGAAGTGAAGAAAAAAAAATCAGAATATTCATATAAAAATTCTCCATGATTCTGGACATAAAGTCAATGCACTCACCAGCCATATTGCCAGACCAAATATTCTCTTCTCATTCTCTCGTGTTAAAGATACGCTGTAAAAATTCGTCATTAAAATTCTCGCGTGAAATGCTAAGAGATTTTTTTTCGCAGTTATACCCTCATGATAATTCACTTGCCCATCGATCACCTACACAGCCCCGCAGAGGTAAAAGCCTCATTGAGAGCTACAATTGAGACAATGCGCAAAGTTCTTGCGAAATTCATCAAGCGAAGAGACGAATTTTTTTCAATGCTCGTAAAGTGATACAAAAGGTGGAAAAAAGGTGTTAAAATTCTAATCGAAATAGCAACAAAATAGCCTTATGAACAGTATGAGTGTGTTTCATGAAGAGCCACCAGTATGATTCATAAACATTCTTGCTTATCTTCTAAGCATAAACACTAGGAATTGTCTCTACAACCAAAGCAAATAAAACTTCAAAGATGTTTAAATTGAAGTAAAATGAAAGAAAAAGTGCTTTTTTGGGGGTAGAATGGATGAAAAAGAAACAAAATATTGAAAAAAATGTAATTTTTTCTTTGGACGGTTGAAGTTTTAGAAAATTAAAAAAAAAATTGCTTAAGAAAATCGATAATTTATCGCGCAGTATAAAGTGGAATTTATCTAAATTTGAAGGACAATTTTGAGCAGGAATGAAAAGCAAATTCAGAAAAGATTTAACCAAGGGAAAGATATTAAGGAGAAATGGTGTACTCTTGAATGGAAGTTCGCAAACTGTTTTCGAAGTGTAAGTATAGGTTTTTTAAGTTTTAAAGACACTTTCAGAACATTTTGACCTTTTCGAAAATTTTTGAAAGCTTTTGGATCAACAATTCATTTTGAAATTCTTCAATGTGTAGAGTTTTTAAGAAAATTCCGGAGCTTTGAAGAAAAAAGTTGAACTTGGATAATTTACTAAGGCAAAGTTTTCTAAAATTCCTCTTAGAACTTTATTTCTTGAGCTTCTTGAAGATCGCATCAGGCTCTAAAAAATTGTAGAGCTTCTGAAGATATTTCCAAAGCATTCTTTTATTTTCTTTGGTTCAAGTTTTTGAGAGCTTTTACAGACATTCCTAAAGCTTTCTTAGAAGGTATATTATAAGTAGAAAGCTCTTCAAAGCTTTCCTTAAAGCTCCTTGAAATTTACTTTAAAACTGTTTTAAGCTTTCTTTCAAAACTCTTCGAAGCTTCCCTCAAAGATCTTCAAAGCTTCCTTTAAAGGTCTTGAGAGCTTCCCTTCAAAGCTTACCTCTAAAAATTCTTTCAAGATTTTATTCAAAGTTCTTCTAAGCCTTCCTGTAAAGCTCCTTTAAGCTTTCTTTTAACTTTCCTTAAATCTTCTTCCAACACTTCTGAAGTGCCCAAATTATTGGGGAGCTTTCATACAAAATGTGGAAGTGTTGGAATTAGTGTACGCCTGTTCAACCCTAATATCTCCCCCTTGGATTTAATAGATTAAACAGGGATTCCAAAATTGTTTTTTAATGTTTTTTTTTATCTATAATTGATTAATATTTATAAATATCTTTAATTCAACCCCCAAATTTGATTTAAAATCCCCAGATAAATTAAAAAAAAATCCTTTTAAAAAAATAAAAATTCATTAACTTGACTCCAACAATGAGACTTTATTTTTATCTCCAACCGTTCATCCATTGTCTTAATCCAATGTTTCCAGATTAAATTAAGTGAAGATGGCAATTTAGCTGTTTCCTTTCGTCTCAAAATGCACATTGAGACGCCTAAATTGTTTTTTTCTTGTACACTTTATTAAAAGATCATCTCTAACGTAACCTTGAATGAGTTCACTTAATCGAGATTATGAGCATTCTTTCTAATACCAAAGCCATAAAAAAGAGCCATTTAATGACTTTTTATTCTCTTTCTCACTCAATTAACCATCAGTTGCAAAACAATTCTGACTGGTGAGTGAAATGTATCAATTTTTGTAATTGGAGTGAGAACGCGGAGCGAGAAAAAAAAGAACCCACCGCCAGCATGTCGTATAGGCAAAGAAGTGATTAATACGGGAAAGGTGATAAGGAAAGTGTAATTTGAATGATGTGTGGAAGTCACACACGAAACACACCGCCAGCACATTGGAATGCAACGCGAGTGAATAACAAATGGCTATGAGTCAGACCTTAAAAGAAGCGCTAAATATGGTAAAAAGTGAATTTTTTTGGGTCACGCACGAATGTCAACAGGAAAAAAATGGCTTGATCAACAACAAAATATTTGTTAAACCCACACACACACTCATCATTTTGCCAATTTTCTGCTGCAGAGACGCAATTCTGAAGACTTTCTCATACGATGACACTGACCGGATGCGATATTAAGCAATACAGCTCGTGTTTTCCGCCGTATCAACGGGCAAATGCGTGTAAAATGTTTAGATAACAAATAAGAAAAAATCTCACTTCTTCCGCAGATTAAAAAAGTCGGTAAAAATAGCCATTCAGTCACCATTCATCTCCTTTGCACCCAATTTAACTGCGGGCATTGAATAATATTTATGATGAATTTGTGGGGGTTGCAACCATTGAAATCCTTCTCATAGAAACCTTGCACAGAATACTCTCAAAATATATCATAATATTGAGCAATTTACATCTCCATTGAATGTGAGAGAGTGTTTTTCAATTTGATTCTTGTTATAAAATGGAAAGAGAAGCCCAAAACAAATGGAAGAGAAAAGAGTTGTGTTAGTGGTGAAAAGTTAAAAGTTTATTTCTGGATGAACTAAAAATTGAATCTCTCGCTATTATTATCTTGCACTTGACGTTGAAGAAGCCTCTAGTGACTCGCATTGGGAAAGATGGACTCTATTTTTTCGAGGGCACGTTCAAACCATCCATAAATGGAAAAGATGGATGGAAAATGTGTAATAAAATTGGAATGCTATATAACAAGTAAATTCTCATGTTATCAAACTAAATTGATCACACCTCGATTGGGTCCCCCATAAAGTGATGAATTCTCGATGACAAAGACTTGGTATTTTATTGATTCAACTGTCTTTTTTTTAAGACTGTCGACTCATTATCTTAAGTATAACACTTATCCCCGCAAGATCTTAATATCATTTGCAGCTTTTGTGGTTTATATACAATCCAATAAATTGCCTTTCAACTTGCACAATTGACTTGGATTTTTATTTTAGCTAAAAATTATGTGGCAAACAATCGCAAAATCATCAATACAAATTGCAAATGAATTCCTTGTTAGTTTCTCTCGATCGATGCAACGGCGATTTCAACAATACCAACATCAATTCTCCCTCCCATACGAGATGGTTTTTACTTAAATTGGCAAAATCGATAAAATTTTCCAATTTATATTCCGATGCCGCGCACTTGGGACGGCATTTTGCAAAAACATCGAAATTCCTCGCTTTTATCCTCGATGATCGCATCTCCGTGGCGCGATCATATGGTGCAAATATATATTTTTTGGTGTAATAAAGAAATGAAGATGATCATTACTCGTGTCGAAATAACAAGTGATATTTGTTTTCTGGCACAGAATAATTTAAACCATTGTATCTCGCTGGCAAAGAGAAAACACAAGACAGAAAGTCTTCTTGTGGCCAGCCAGCTTCTGGTCAATTTTTTTTCTTCTTGACTTTGCCATATCAATGTATTTGAGAGAATAAAAATCTCGCAAGAATTAATTTTTTTTTCAAGAATGAACCATCGAAAAAAACGTATCATTTAACACACACACAGTGACGGAGAGAAATAAAAAGAGCAGAATTCTCTTTACCATAAATGATATTCATGTCATTTGGGTGAAAAAAAAAGACAGACTGAGAGGGAATGATAAAATGTGCGAGGGAATTAAAGAAAAATAAATATAAATGTGTGTCTATTGGAGGGACACACCAACGAGCTGTTCTTGTTCAAATGGAATGTGGCAGAACACAAATACATAGGAAGACAAATGGTCTTAGAGGCATTAATTCGTCGATATCGTTCGCGCTTCAATTTCCACCTTTTGTGAATCATCGCGCCTTCACTCATTCCAGTGGCTTTTGAGAAGAGAATCTCTTAATGGCTGAGAATTTATGGGAAAATTGCTGGATTACAAGGAATCTCTAAGGAAGGGTTCTTCTTCCTTGATTAGGGTGAGTTAATTGTTTTTCTACAGAAATTCTAAGAGTGAAAAACAATCAAAATTTGTTCAATTTTTACCTTTAAAAGAATTATTAAAGATTTTTTTACGCAATTTTCCAAAAAAAACAATTAACAGAAAATTCAAGAACTATTAAAACTTTTTGCAGAAACTTCAAGAATTTCCAAATTTGTTTTCAAGAAGTTAATTTATAGAAGTTTCGTGAAATTTCTAGAAGAAATTCATTAAGAATTTTTACCAGAAATATGAAGAAATCACAAGAGTTTCCAAATGTATCAAACTTTAATATTCCCCTTTAGCGTATTGCAACAATTAATTTAATTGAAGACATTCTTCAGTATTTGAGAGCATGTCAAAACCCCTGCTATGTTTCTAATCGTCCTATGGGTTACATTCAATACATCTGGCCAGATCTCTAAAGCCAGCCACAAGAGACTGTGTTTAGTAAATCCGCCACGTTGTCCATCAATTTGCCAAAATGACTGCCAACATTAATATTCCGGGAGAATCAAAGGGGTGCCACGCATAAGCCAATTATCGTGGTTACTTGAAATCCCACACACCATCAGGGAAATGGGAGATATTCTCCATGTTTATCGCCACAGAAGTTCAATTTAAACCAATATATTAATTTCAACCTTCTTTCTCCATTTCCATTGGAATTCATCATTATATACTGTTTCAAAATCCTATTAAAAGACATTTGCATACAATGGTTGAGAGTACTTTTGGATTTGACAAATATTAGCTCTCAATCATTTGAGATAGAGAGCTCTTAAATTTCTCCCTATTGTGTGTGTTATGTGGCAAAGGAATTAACCACCTCTTCAACCTATAAAAAAATAAAATCTCTACGAAAGAAAATTTCCCAAATTTGATTTTGTCCCAAAAGTTATAACACTTTGTTCAAAAACCATTAACATCATCCAATTTGCGCGTGAATGTTTAATGCAATTACACGAGTTTAGAGAGAAAAACATTACAATCATGTTGCATGTTTTTTTTCTCATGTTTTATTATGAACAGAAGCCGTTCAATTAGCAATTTCTCAATCAACTCTCTTTTCTCCCCGTTTACCCATTAATGCCAATACATGCGTCTCTTTGGCCAACACATGTCATCCGATCTCCCAAGGTACATTACACATCTCATGTGCCACATTATGATTTATTGGTGCACGATGGGAATGGATGCAAATGAAATTCTTGATCGGCACACAACATATAGACGACATTAGTTGCTGCGGTGAAAATGATGTGGCAAGAGACATCTTTAGGCACAATCAACACCCATAGAATGGCTAACTTATAAACGTCTCACATTGGAGTCTCCTTTTCCCTCAATCATTCCGTGAGCTGCGCGATGGCTTCCAAAATTGGCTGGACTCTGTTTAACTTGATTTTTATTGCGACATCGACACATGCTGAGTATCAACTCCCATGATTTTTCCTTCGACACTCTCGCAGTCCAACCAATTTTGTGATGTGCGCCAGAAAAAAGCCAATATATACCCAGAGAGTCCAAAAGTTATATTTATTTATGAAAAACTCCATTGGAGTTGTCTCTCCTCACCCAAGACTATATCAATTTAATACGCACTGAAATTTATCACCAAATTTGGTGAGAAAGTCTCATGTGAGAGACCATAAGAATAAATTGTGCTTCTTTCGTGTTTTCCCAAGTTGACATAATATGCCAAATTGCTTTAATCGGACATCAATTGAGAGTGAAGGGGGGAAAGCACTGAAACTGCCATTAATAACAGCATAAATATGAGAGGAGCATTAAAGGGGTGACTCAATGAGAAATCCTTAAAATCTTTATGAGTTTTCTAGAATAAAATTGATTTTGCAGCTCCAAAAAATGATCAGAACAACAATGAAAAGAAAATCAAAAAATACAAACACCAGGGTCAGTGAAACATGGATTGATTTACCCCTTAATTCCAAATGGATTTTTCTCGTTGTTACATTGCTAAAATTTTATGATAATTAAAAGTGCCTCAAAAAGTGATTGGGCAACTTTATCAATTTAATTATTTTTTTTTCCCATTTTGTAGGTGTTTCTCTCAATTCCTTAAATAAACAATAAAAAGCCATGAGAGTGAATAAAATTCGTGCAAATGCAACAGGTGCAGAGAATATTCCTCTTGACAAGATAATGGAAAATGTTGCAAGAATCGTCTCTTCGACTGAGTAAATTGCTGACAGAAATACAGCAGTTTGTAATTGTATTGAGACACGAGGAGGAGACAAAGTAATTAACTTTTTGCACAAGTATTTCCGGCCAAAAACAATCTGCAAAGTATTTTTTCTGCTACTTAATGATAATATTGCCGTTTTGGGACCTCAAAAACATTTTTCCTTAATGTGATTTTATGTCTCTTGGAAATTCCCCTCCGGAATGAGTCCAACTGGCCCAAATCTTTGTCACAGCAATTTATGCAGAAAGAACAATTTTGATTGAAAGCATGTGGAGGATGATCATTCAAAGTATAAAAAAGTCACTAACCACGTGATTCGGATCATCATTAAACAAAACAAATACAAGAGGAATCTCACAAATTTTTCCACACACAGAAAATCTTCCTTCTCTCTTTCTCTGTTTTGTCTCTCAATCATGAAAGATATCCCAAGAAAGAAGTGTGGGATTGTGAATAAAAGTGAATTACCTCATTACACGATTCACGCAGTTGTAGTACAAGTTAAATAATAAGCTTTTAATTGAAAAGACTCCTTGCAATTCTCTCCCCTTTATTGCTCTTATAGTGTGTGCCTCTTTTTTCGTTTTACCTTTTTCCCGGCTTCTCCCAACAAAATTTTACAATTTCTTTAGAGCGCGCCAAAGATATATCCCATAAGGCAAACATTCGTGACCTTCACCAAGAAGAGTGCAAGAGACTTTTCTCAGCAACTGTAAATCAATTGCACATCTTGCGATTCTTTGTGTTCCAGGCATATGGCGGCACATATATACTTGCGGGAATGGACGGCGAGAGACGTGTGTATAATAGTTTATTCTCAACTTGAGTAAACAACAAAATGCGGATTCTTCTAGTGTTGGAGAACAAATTCTAAATGCCAAATGCAAAAGAATTATTTAAATCTCCAACAAAACACATCTTTGACCATTTTCGCGCCTTTTTTCATAGTCATTAAACTTTGCTCGCGCATTGAATACGAAATTGAGGTGTAAATGATACACCACATAGTCTTTATAAAAGTTCCTCATTCCTTTTGACTTCAAATCAGATAAAAATTCAATGTTTTTCTGCCCATTCTTCACTCCCTCTTTCGGACACCACTGGTGTTTTTCTTTCTGGCCAAATGTGTTTTTAAATGAGGGGGAAATTCCAATTAATCCACATGGAAATGGATGCCCAAGAGTAAATAAGAAATTCAAAAAAATTGTCAAGTGTTAATAATGGTGTGTCGTATTTAAATTTTCATCTCAAAAATCAATTACCAAATCATCTCGATCGCCTGAGTGCAAATCGTGCGCATTCCAATATTATTAAAAAAAAAACTTGTGTGTTTGCATTACAAAAGTGAACAATTTTTTCACTCTTTTTTCACACAGACATTCCCCATCATTACATTTGTGTGTGATTCACAGGTTTGTTTTACATCGTCTTGTTGACTCATGGACAAAACGGCCAACTAAAAGCACGGACCCGTGTGGCCGAACACAAAGAAGTTTATACAAACCAAAAAATGTATAGAATCAAAGTGAAAAAAATTCACTTATTGGAAGAATCATATTAGTGTTTCGAAGATAAACAGCACGAATCATCGTTTTCTTTCGGCATAAGGTAAGAAGAGCTTCTCTTTCGGTATTTAGTGACGTCATCAATTCTCATTAATCAAATATTTACAAGTGAACCTTCAAACGTGACCAATTCAGAAAGTGAAAAGAAAGAAGTTTCGGGCAAAGAAATATTCTCTCAAGGCAAATTGAGTCACAAATAGAGATGTTAGTTTGTTAAAATAAACAATCTGGGAATTTATCAATTTAATACAAAAAAAAATCTCTGTGAAAGTTAATTATCTTATTTTGAATCTCTTTGGATCTTTTTTTAATTCTACATCAATTTTTCTTTACATAGAGAATCAATATTAAAATAAATCAATTCAAGATCGAAAAATGAGTTAACACTTCCTTCATCGCATGAAAATGGAATCGCGTTTCGCGTTTCTTAATGTTTCAAAATCATTGCCAAACCCTCTATGACTTATCGATGAAATTCGATGGTGGCGCCATCTGACAAAAGGAATATTTCCAAAAGATCGCTCTTTCAGGAGATCGAAACTCTTCTAGAGACATTTGTGACAGTTTCAGACTCTAAAATGATTAATGATTGAATCAAAATCCGAGCATTGAACTCCCTACTTGTTTACTTTCATTCCTTTATCGATTGTCAATATTGGCAGTTGCTGTCAAATGATACGCAACGCAACCAAAACTCATCGATCGGTCCAAAAATACCGTTTGACAATGAAGTGTTAAGTAATAGCGATTACACACTTGAGGATGATCCTCGAGAGGATCATCCACCGTGGATCATCCACCGTGGATCATCCTCGAGTGTGTAAAGGTGATGATCATCCACAATTCGTGGATGATCCTGCACCTTTACACACTCAAATGTGGATCATCCTCAATTTGTGGATGATCCTCATCTTTACACATTCGGGGATGATCCTCTTTGTCGACCCCCACTAGCGTCAACTTTGGTTCCTGTCGCACTAAACTTTCAATTAATTTGTTTATTATATAATGACTCAAAAGCGTGAAGCAGTGAACGCTAATTGGGAAAAAGTTATTTTCCGGAAAATTTGATGACTTTATTTCAAACGATCGAGGGATAATCCTCGTTTGGAAGATCATCCTCCTGTCAGT
>CAKKOB020000598.1:29704-43143 GCA_918844115.2 Phlebotomus perniciosus | reverse complement strand
CCACGGGAGAGCAGGTGGTACCGTGGACCCCTAGGACCTAAAATGAGGCGTGCCAAGGGCTCGCAGCAAATAAGACGGTGAGAAAACAGACAGAGCGATCAGTAAAAGCAGTTTTTCACTTGCCTGAAGAGGGCAGCACTATAAAAGAAAAGTAATTCTATTTAAATATACAATTTTACATGTCAATTTGATAAGTTTTGGCAAAATCCTTCTACAAACCATCACTCAAAACATATTATATATCTACCGAATCCTTTATGTAAGTGCCCTCAAGCAAGAAATCACTGAAGCACAAGTGAATTGGCATATTTCAAGCCTTAACAGTGTATCTTCCGGCAGATAATTAATCAAAGTTGAATAAATCATAAGCCAAGGAGGGAATTCTTATCTCAACCGTTTCCGTATTGATGCCAAATTGTAAGATATTTGGACAAGTTTCCCAATTTTGAGGCACTTTTTCGAATGCCAAAATATGTTCCTTGTCATATAGAATGTGATTTGCCGAGATGAAGGTTTTCTTGGCATATTTCTTGTGACTTGGACAAGCTTTTCGGATGGGGTTGTTTTGTACATGTCAGAAGTGAGATTAATAGCCTTGAATAATTCATGAAGGTGTGGGGGAAAAAAGATGAGAGTCGATGGAGTGAAGGTGTTCTCGATGAAAACTGTCTCAATAACTCATCAAATACGCTTAATAAATTGAGGGAATCACATAGAAAATTCATAAGCTTTCATCGAGCGACTAAGGAAGTTGGTTTGGCGTTCAAAAATTACTTATTTAAATATACATTCTACCTTTGAAACACATGGAAATAATTCAAATTCAGACTTGGTAGGAAATTTAGATGAATTTTTACTTCATTCCCAATTGGTATTTTGTGCCAGAAGAAAAATAATATTATTTCTCCACCAAAAGAAAATTGAGAGTTTTTCAATTCCACCAAATTCCTATTTACATGTACAAGGAGATTAGAATCAACCAGGAAAAAAAATAATTCCCTTTGAACAATTTCTTCTACGAGTTGTGTTTGCATAAATGATGTCTTCCTGGGAAATCATTCCCTCGGAAGATTCCTCATTAACCCTGCCATGGATCGATAAGGAATGTTATAAGAATGCTTGGGAACCGTTTAATATTCATAAATTACAAGAGGGGCTTCTTTATCAATTTATCTGAGTGCTTTGAGGAAATTGAATCGGTTAAAGAGAATTCAATTTATCAGAAAACACAGTATAAACTTCCATTAGGGAATATTCCTCATAAAATATATATCTCTCCTATATCGGCTAAAGGTAAAGCAAGTTAAATTGACAGCGAATTATTGGAGTTAATAAAATAATTGAAAGTATACTTAATAAATGACTCAGAAGGAAGCCTTTCAAAACGTGTTGATCGTGGCCTTGCGAATTCCCCAACACTCTTTGGCTCTGGCTTAAATTATATTTATTTCACACCTACAGAGCAAATTGAATTGTGCAGTTCTAATTAACTATAAGTTTCTCGGAGCATTCGAAAGCACTTAATTGGAGCGGTAGATGCAACAAGTGGAGCGTATTTCGGAAATGTATAATACCTCTCTGGAAAATTCATTGCATTTGAGATGTTGAGTGCCGAATAATGTCTTTGCGTTGAGACTTGACTAAATATTCATGTGAGAAAATATACCAAGAGAGGATTATTAACTTTTGCAACTTTGAGACATTATATACAAATGATATGAAGATTTAATTGAGAAGGAAATTTGGATAATAATTAGAAAATGTCGCGTACAAGACGCCAAAACTTCCAGGAAGCCATTAAGAACGGTTTATAAAGTTTATCGTACTTAAATACCTTATTGAAAATGTCTTAGTAAAATGGATATGTATAAAATTAATTAAATTTTACTTAACGTTTCTTCGCATATCGTTTATCAAGTTATTTCAATATCCAGTAACTTAAAGCTACTGTCACACGGCAAAGACTACCTTTATACGACAAAAAAGTCCGAATCAAAAGTTTTCTAGGATCAAGTTCTAGTCTAACTCGTTTGTCCAGCAAAAAATTAGTCCTATTAGAATTAAATATCAATTAATCTAATTTAAAACGCTCTTAACCGGCTAAAAATGCGTTTTAAAGGAATTTAAATGCTATGACAGTTGTTAATACGCAATTGAACGCCTTCTAACGCTTTTAACCGGACTTAAATGCGTTTTAATGCCAATTAAACACTTTTAAAACGCTCTTAACTGGCTTAAAAGTCGTTTAACTTAAATTAAAATACTTTAAAACATCTTTTAACGGTTTAATATGCATTTCTACGTCAATTAATTGCGATGAAATGCGTTAAGACGCAGTTAAACGCTTTCTAACGCTCTTAATGGGTTAAATTGCGTTTTAATGTTAATTAATCGACTTTAAAACACTTTTTAGCTGGGATTCCCTAATCCCAGCTTATTAACAGTTTAAAATATGTTTTAACGCTTACTAACGCCTTTAGCGGTTTAAAGCGAGTTTTAACGTCAATTAAATTATTATACCTTAAAACGGTTGTTAACGGTTTCAAATGCGTTTTTAACGCAATTCAACAAAATGAAATATCGCTCTTTAACGGTTTAATGATTGGCGATGTTATTGGGGCAATGTTATCAAGCGATAATTAAACTGAATAATAAAACGAACATTTGACAAAATGTCGCTGCGATCGATTGTTTTCGTTGAGTTGAGAACACTCACCGGTCATTTTGGGAAGAGAAAAGGAAAATTTGGAATCAGATAGTCCAAGTCTAATCGGGATAGCGGATTGGACTATCTGAAATTGATCCGTTTCTGGTTGAAAATCCGGATTTTCTGTAGCAAATAAACGTAGTCAGTTACTTTTTCAACAGATTCTTTTGATTGAAAGCTTTTTGATCGCATATTTCAGTAAAACCATCAAATTTCTCATCAAATTTCGAACTGAATAACTGGAATTGAATAACTTTCAATTACACAACTATTACCGTGTAACAGCGGCTTTAAACCTTTAAGTGTTAATAGAGAAAATATAAAAATAACTTCAGTAATTTCTTCGAATATTAAGCTTAATTAAATTCTCCTGTAGCACTTAACACTCCCATAATGACCAGCTATGAAGGTGTGCTAATGTGGCAATTTGTGAAAATGAAGAGAAAATTCCACTTTTAACTGTGATTACTTTTCTTGAAGATTTTCTTGCAATTTTCCATGTGACTTCACTTAATAGCAGAAAACTTCTCTCCCTTCATTTCATGGCGTTCGCCTCTCAATGTTGGCGGTCAAACAGCGAGATTGCTCAACAAATTGAATAACTCGTTTCCATCTGACAATCACCACCAAACACACAGATACGGAATCAGAGAAAATATGTGGCATTAATAAACAAAACTATGATTTGCATTTCGATGGTGTTAATCCAATGAGAGGAATCGCAGCGAGTTAGTGTCTTGTGGTGGATCATCCGTGGAAGTTAAATTGATTTTGAAGTGCATTTCTGTGAGTTGAGAAAAAGTTTTCTGAATTGCAGTGAATTTGTAAAGAAGGATAAGAAGGTATTTTGTGTTTTACCATCATCTGTGGAAAGTTTATCGGCGAATTACGCCCATGAGAGACTCAGAAAGTTGAAAATATTTGCTGAATAGACTAAAAAATTTGTTATATCTCATATTTTGTTGGAACAAGACGCACACTCTAAAGGTATAATATAAAGTAGTATGGAATCCACTAAGTTAAAAGCAGTGTATTTTTCAGCATTTCATTCACGTCAAGAGTTCTCTTAAAATGATTTTGAGTTTTCTATATAGTGATTTATGTTTTCAGTTTCTGAGAGTTTATAAGTGAAAGAACCCTCAATATTTTACTCTTCAATTTATCAATAGGATATTTTTTTGCGAGGAGATAAAATGTGTTCTTAATGAGAATATCTTTTCATGCAACGAATGTTATACTTTTGAATGCGGTCTCCTCGTTAAAACCCTGTTCATTAAATTCAATGTCGGCGTTGAATTACTCCATGAAGACCAAAAAATAAAAGTAATTACTAAAATACAATACATGATCAAACATTTTACTTTTATTTCTCCCAAAGCGTTAAATTCCCTTTGGGTTAGTATTTGCTTTTCTCTTCATGCATTTTTAAAGTTATGAGTGCAGCAGTCATTATATGAAATATCTACCTTTGCACGTGAAAATGTAATTGGAATGTTAAAGAATAATACTGAGAGATCTCTCAAAGAGCACTGCACGAACTCTCCAGCCACATTTCAACTGAAATTAAACAAACAACTCAAGAATTCTTCCAGAATTCCTTTGCACGAAAATGAAAATCATATATGGAGAATATGAAAAGCTCCTGAAAAGCTCCCTGTGTCAATTGTTCTTGTGATATTTCTTACTCAAACTCAAACAGTAACAATTCTTCATTATTTGCCCATAAATCCTAGAATAAAAAAAAGGTCATTGTATTGAAATCAGTGTTGAAAATCGTGAAAAATGCCGAAGCAAAGAAACAGTGAGAAACTTTTTGGCTCCAAAGAGCAACAATGGGGTGTAAAAGTTTTCAAGGATGACAAACTCTTGGCCAAGATTATCGATATTCCACTACGTGACCTGCTTCGAGAAGTTCTTCTCAGAAAATAGCAGAAGCGTGACAGATTCGCATGAAAAATATAGCAAATCATTGCACCATAATTCTTGTTGAGATTTGATAGACAAAAGGTGGATAAGTTCTTCCTTTTGTCGTCAAAGGAATGACGTAATATTAAAGAATATATAACACAAAATATGTATTTTTTCTTTGCATATTCATTGTTCATCCAAGAGTAAATTAAAATGCATCTTGAAAAGCACTCAAAGTTCTTAAAAAAAATTCAAGGAAGAACTTCTTCTCTAAGTGGTTTTATTTTCAACAGCAAGTAGATGTTTACTCCTTCGTGTATTCCGTAATAAAGAAATTTCTTTTTTTCTTTGTTGAAATTTCTTCTTTCTTTCCTTTCCCGAGGAAGTACAAGATAGAATTGCAGGAAGAATAAAAAGAAACACTCGCTTTGAAAAATAGCAAAATTAAGCTTTTTCCTTCACAAAAGCTCCCCTGCATTGTTTGTTACTTTTGGGTAATTTCATTTGTAGCGACATTGTTGCTGAAAATGTGTTCAAAAGCTATATAAGTTAATTGCCCCTTACCATGGATCACGCAAAGGAAAATATTTGTATAATTCATTTCAACATCGCCCAACACTCTGTGAAACAGCATCTGCTTCCGAGTAAGTCCTCCTTCGTCAACATATTTTGCGTTGGAAGCTGTATCGCCAGTTTATTTGACTTTCTCGCACTAAACATTGATCCTTTAAGGGGTGCAAGGACGTATTTTCTCCCCTTTGCGCCACATCCCTGCACTTTTTGTACAGTTCGCCCACCCCCGCCTTTTCTGCCCTCTTGAACTTGAACATGGTGGACAAGGGGGAGATATTATGGTTAGGAGATGGTGTACTCTTGAATGGAAGTAATAATTCATTTCGGACTTCATGAACTTGTGGAGCTTTTAAAAAATATTCGTGAATTTTTAAGTAAAAAATATAAACTTGAATAAATTACTTAGTCAAAGTTTTCTAAAATTGCTATAAAACCTCTGTAGATATTTACAATAAATTGAAAAAATAGACTTACATTCTGGGAAAAAGTATAAAACTTTTATGAGCTTTAGTGCTTCCGACAGGCTCCAAAAAAATTGTAAAGCTTCTGGAGATGTTCTTGGCAGATATTTCTTTGGTTGAACTTTTAGAAAGCTTTTACCAGCTTTTACAGATATTCCTTGAGCTTTCTTAGGTGTTTATATAAAATAAAATTATTAAAGAAAGCTTTCATTAAAGCTCTTCAAAGTTTCTTTAAATATTTTTAAAGCTTTCGTTCAAAGTTCTTCAAAGGTTCCATTAAAGTTACTTAAAGCTTCCTTTGAAAACTCTTCCAAGTTTCCCTTAAAAACTTCCATTAAAGCTCTTCAAAGCTTCCTTAAATTTCCTTAAAGCTTTCCTTCAAAACTGTTGAAAGTTTCTCTTCAAAGCTTTTCGTCAAGGCGACACAAAACTTCCATTTCAGCTCTTCAAAGCTTGCCTCCAAAGCTCTTCAAACATTTCATAAAGATATTTAAAGCTTCTCTTTAAAATTCTTTAAAGTTTTCTTTCAATGCTTCCCGTTAAAGCTTTTCAAAGATTCCTATAAAACTCTTAAAAGCTTCCATTACAGTTCTTCAAAAATTTCTTAAAGCTTCTCTTAAAAGCTTTCAGTCAAAGCTCTTTAAAGATCTTTTAAGCTTACTTTCAAAGCTCCATTAAGCTTCTTCTTTCAACACTTCCGAAGTAGCAGAAAAATTGAAGAACTTTCATACGAAATAGATGCAAGTCCCGAAAGTAGTTTATGCCTCTTTAAACCTAATATCTCCCCCTTGATGGTGGATGTTTTATGGATGTGCACCCACAGACGGAGAAGAAGTGAGAAAAAGCGACGCTTCAGTGAGCAATGATTGTAAATACTATAAAAGTTTCGTGAACTTATTGTGCTTGAAGAAAAAAATTAAGACTTGTATTCAAAAATTTCAATATTTTGCACAGTTGTTTTTATAAGTAAATTTGTTTTTTTATGTATCCAATAGTAATTTTGGACAAAATATAAGTAAATAATAGATAAATAAAAAATATAGATTTTAAAAACATCAATTCAAGCAATAGAGATAGAGCTTCCCATTGGAGTTGGTCAATCTCTTATAGAAGCGCCCACCAAGAAAATCAATAAAAGATTCCTCACTAAACATATCTGCCAGCAGATAAGAACTGAAGAGAAAGCGAAAGCTGCTGCAAAACTGATGTCTGTTAATCTCTCTGAGCTGAATTTCTCGTCCATCTCCTCTGTAAAAGCTCTCAAGAAGTTCCCATCACGAAGGAGAGCAAAAATTTTCAGCGACAGCTTTAACGATCCATCAAGAGCGAAACTTTATTAGATGTACATTTTGTAGTTTCATATTCTCATCCCATTTAAGGGTTTTTTTTTCTTGCCGTCCCCAAGAAAGCTGATGGCACTCCGCATGACTATATATACCGTTTGGCGATGATGATCTTGAGTGTGAATAGGGTTCGGTTGTTTGAAGATGCGGGTGTTATGTGTTTCGGGGTTCTTATGCCGGAGCTTTCCCAGATGAAATAATTTATGGGCACAATTACTGGGCTTGTCCCCTCGAATTTTCATCATTTTCAATCTCCACCATCTCGATTACAGGGCGTGTGGGCGGGCCATCAGGAAGCGGTGTTTGCAAGAAGAAAGGGTCTCAACCGAGTGGCAAGAAGTGGTGTCACGTGTATCCAGGGCGATTGGGGAGGGTGACAAAAAGCATCCCATCCACTTACCGTGTCTCCCCGCACCACCACCCAGTAAAAAAGCCATCAAAATGCCATCTAGTGAATTGAGCGATCCACCAAATGGAGTCACAACTCGTGACGAGCATTCGGAGCCACCAATGTCACCCCACGAGAATCTCCGAATTATCAAGAATGTGATAATTCTGGGCTTCGCCTTTATGGTGCACTTTACAGCCTTCCACGGCACCTCAAATTTGCAGAGCTCCGTGAATTCGGACGCCTCCCTGGGCACCTTCACCCTGGCCGCCATCTATGGCTCCCTCATCCTCTCCAATATCTTCCTGCCAGCGGCGGTCATTAGGTGAGTGTTCGGGTAATCTTTGCCTCCCCTCAAAAAACTCACGGATATTTCTACCCTTTCTCCCTTTAAATGTTAAGCTCATCTGCTGGGAGGGATAAAATTTTAGCCGCTATAAAATAAATCTTTTATATCGGCATAAATGAAGCTACTGAATTTTTGAAAATCTATATATTCGCTACATTCAAAACATATAACACGTTTGTCCTCTATAAGGTAAGTGTAGGTTGTATCGTCCTAGAAGGTCATATCGTATTTCATTTTTGCCCGGTCGATATGACCTGCAGTCTACATACTTACAATTAAACCTATTTTTTTAGCAATTTATGAATATTTTTTCTCAACTGCACGATACATGCTGCACTTACCTTATGATTGATAAATTTGCATTGCGTAATTTTGTCAGAAATCAGTTAATTTATTACACTTATCACTCTAATTTATGATGTTTTGACGCTATTTTATCAATTGCTTTTCACATTGAATGAATATACAAATTGATTTCATTTTCCCAATTGCTTTGTATTATAAATTACAAAGCACTTATCTGCAATGTTCTCCAAATGATCGATTGGTTTTGGTTTTGTGTTTGCTGACAAGTCTGTAGAACAAATGGAAATTCCTTTAGCAATGCCAAATATTCCTTTAATTAAGGACAAGTGTAAGGTTTTTTATAGAAGGAAAATCAAAAAAAATATAGCTTTGAAAAATTTGTAGTGCTTATATAGTGCTATCACACGCAAGTCGCTAGCGCATTAATTAATGTGCTAAGAAATTAAGTAAATCTCCCATTTCAGTTTTAAAACATTATAGTAAGCGTTAGAAGAGAGCAGATAGCTTTTACTTTTAAGAGAGTATAAAGTATATCTCCGATTTGTTTCTGTAGTTATTTTCTGCAATTCTCGCAGTTTTCATAACCTCATTCTTCATTGTAAAATGCAAATGGCGCGAAAAAAGATAAATAAAATGTAACAAACATTAAAAACTATTCAAAAGAAAGACTCTTACGCTAGTATCCCACGATCACCATTTCGCATTGATAAAGCGCATTGACTCGGCGAAAACATCACCCATTTCACATTCATATGCGAAGTTGCATGTGTGCGAGTGAAATGGAGAGAGTCAGCCAATGCGCGAAAAATGAGTCGTCAATGCAAACTCCGATGCATTAATCGCCGAGTCAATGTGAAATTTCTCATTCGTGCAGTTTTCGAGCAGAATGTTCGCCACGAGATGTCGCTTATTTCGGGCGCCAAAATGGAAATGAATTGCATAAAAGAAGCTGAAGGTCATTCAGGACCTCAAAAATGTTCTGAAATATGGCTAGAAAAAAATAAAAGGCTCTGAGGGATCTCAGATGATGTTCAGGGACACAGAAATTATGCTTTTTCATGTTTTTATACTGAGCGACTTTCGAGTCAGCTGATGTCAATAAGAGCGATTCTAGCAAAGTCAATGCGCTTACGCATTGACGAAAATTGCTCGTGGGATACTGACGTTAGTCTTATCGAAGGATATACGGTCATCTTTTTCGCTCTCTTCTTAGAAATTCTAGCACATAGGTATATAATGTGTTAATTAATGCTAGAATTTAAATGAAGAGAGTGAAGGAGATGGCTGTATCTTTTCCAAGTAATCTGAGAATAAGTTTTTGAGTATTTATGGCTTTTTATCAAGATAAAATCATTTTAATTCGCGTCCTTTAAGTTTATGGTGAGTGAGGTTATTAAAACTGCTATAAAAGCATGTAAAATTTTCGAGCTGGTAATTCTCAACATCAACAACCAATGACAAATTTTCTGAGCTTAAAAATTAATGCTTAATTGCTCTCTTATAACATTTCCAAAAACTTATTAATTTGCTTAGATTAGTAATTAATTCGCTCGCAATTTACGTGTGATAACACGTTAATATAAAACAATCATTTAAAATACTTTTAAAATTATTAAAAAAAATTAACTATTACAGTTTTGAAACACTTTATTATACGCCCCCTTAGCTTAAAGTGTTGAAAGGCAAGTGACCAGAGTGAGTGGCAATGAAAGTCAGTGATGTAACCTTCAGTTGAGCTCATTGAGGGTCACAAAAGGTTACCGACGTGTCTCAGATAGAACGACACCATAGTTCAGCATTAAATCGTGCAGAATTATCCATCAAGAGCTCTACTCGGAGATTAAGCACAAATTGTTCTCTCTCTACTGCAACAAATCCCCTCTTCACGTTCAACATACTCAACATACTTTCACATGGCGGCTTTATCAGCTCCTTGACCACTGCATCATGCAAATTACGTGTCACACGATGTTATTTATATCACTTCCTTAAACATCATTGCAATTCACTTCGCAGCAAAGTGGAAAATACCTGGTGTCGGTCGAAATATTTTATCATCTTAATTGGAATTCCCAGGGGTGACGCGCTCTTGTAATTCGGAAGCAATTGGAGGGATGATTTATGAGTCCTTTGTGTTCTGTTCACCTTAAAAATTAACAACAGGAGGGAAGAATTAATTTTCGAAATTCTATCCCTATATTTTCCCTTGTCCAATAATTTGATTAAGGATTAAGTGTCTTGTGGGGTTTGAGTGATATATTCGTGTTGAGAACAATAAGATATATTTTCAGCTTCGGCTATTGTATGAAAATTCTGGTAAGGCTCTGGCAAGGGGGAAATATTGTGGTTAGAAGGGCGTACATCACTTCCACATTTTGTTCAAAAGATCACCAAAGCTCCAATTCGAAAGCTTTGAAGAGCTTTCATCATATTGATTTTATTTTACATATAAAGCCTTCTAAAGCTTTTAAAGAAAAAATAGAGAAAAGCTCTCTAGAGCTTTCTAAGAAAGATTTCTAGAGAATTTTTAAGAAAGATTTCTAGAGCTTTCCTAAAAAGATTTCTAAAGAAAAACTTTCTAAAAAAAAGTTTCCTGAGTAAGCTTTCTGAGAAACGCTTCTGAAGCTTTCTAAGAAAGGATTCTAAAGATTGTTAGGAAAGGTTCCTAAAACTCTCTGAGAAACTTATATAATAAGCTTTCTAGAGCTTTATAAGCTTCTAAGAAAGGTTTCTGTGAAAGCTTTAAGAAAATTGTAAAAGCTCTCTATAATTCTCAAAAGCTTAGCGTGAACTTCAGAACTTCTAAAAAAAATATACGAGAGCTTTATAATTTTTTCAAATGCTCGTAAATTTCTGTAAAGCTTTACAACAATTTTAGAAAGCTTTCAGGTATAATATATAATATTTTACATTTTTTAAAGCTTAGGAATGTCCTTAAAAGCTCCTGAAAGTTTTCAAAAGCTTTTAAAGAAAACTTCTAAGCCTTTGGAAGAACTTCACAAAGCTCTCACGCACTTCTCATTCAAAAGTACACCATTTCTGAGCATAATATATCCCCCTTGGGCTCTGGATATAATCTCCCTGCGTGGGAAAATGTTGAGAAAATGTTACTTTAAGGAGTCAAGGAAAAAAAGAATCCTTCTCTCGCATTAAAGCTGGCAACCACAATGCCATTAATACTGATTCTTTCCATTGGGGCTTGACGCTCTTCTGCGTGCGCCACCTCATGAATAATTTCATCTTTTTGTGGTGTTTTCCCTGGCAAATTCCACACTGAATTGTTGTATTAAAAATTCACACCATCCCAGAGTCTCTCTTGGACACCTCGCGTGTCCCAAAAGCTTCTTCCGCCAAATATTACCTCACGCAAAAAATAATTGAGTTTCTCGGCACGGTATTTTCCGGTCACAAAAGGAGGTGAAATCGATTGCCTAAAATGTCACCCATTAGGCGGTGATTGGCGTTTGGAGGGACTTGAGGAGCTTCTCGAAGGACCAAAATAAACGATATGGAGTAGGAGAGAGGTCAGGAAATTAATTTTAGATTTTTTTTTAAACATTCCTCCTTTTGCTCTAACAAAAAAGGTTACTAATCTCAACGATAAGTGAACTTTTAGAGAGACCTTCCGTTGTGGCATTATTTGCAGTTCAATAAGCTTTAAGCGCTGAGAGCAATTTTTTTTTCTTCTTTGGCGCTTCTTTAAAAACATCCTCTCCAGAGGAGATTAATATCTAGTTGGAGAATTTTTTTTGTATAATATGGGAATTTTTCCCGGGTAAACACACCTACACGAAATGAGCTTTTACGCTCGAAAAGACTTAATAGGATGTCTTACACACTTGTGGGCTATGCAGAGGAATTTTCGGTTGTAGAGCAAATTGATTGGGCGATCAATTAAAATACGTCGTGTAGGACGTAGCAGAAGGACCCTGATTGATTGCGTGGCAGTCAAATGGAGCAGAAATACCTGAAATCCTATGGGTCAGCTCTCACCCAAGGCCCAAAGATAAACATGTCCGGATGAATTCATTACTCTCAAATCTCCTGGAGGGCGAGAAATAAAATTTTAACAGCCAATCATCCACTTTCCCCCCTGCCAGGCATTTTTCCGCCGACACAGCTTAAAATGGCCTGTGCCTGTGATAAAAAGAGATACCCGCAACAATGAATTATATTGATGAGAAAACAAATAATTTTTTATCGATATACGCTTTTTATTGACTCTGTATCTCAGCACGAATTAATCGCTTTTAGTTCATTCAGAGAAAATAAATCACAATTCGTGACTTTTTTCCTCCCATTGATTGCCATTCATTTCATTCAGGAATTTTCTATATATGTTTTTTGCTGTACTTTAACGGGCATTTGACATTGATTGAACAAACACTAAAATGAAATCCATAAACAATGGGGAGATATTAAGGTTAGAAAGATGTACACTACTACTAGAACTTTGAAAAGATCCCCAAAGCTCCTATTTGAAAACTTTTTATCGCCCCGACACAAAAATGGCAATACTGCAATCCAAATGTTTCTCCGATTCTCCGATTATCCGTCTGTTACCGCCCTGCAGATAGAGACTTCGGATCTTCGGGGGACCCCCCTAAAGTCGACCCTGGGATCAGGACCAGGCCTCTCATTTCACCAAAAAGCCCCCCTATCCCCTATAAAAACAGATTTTTTTTTGGTATATCACGAAAACGGCTCTAACGATTTTTTTCATTTTCACATATGTTTTGTAGATTGTCTAGACGCACATTTCGTCCATACATGCCAATGACCTCCACACATTCCGTCTGATGGTTTTTCAAGGTCAAAAGTTAAAATGGACCTTTTTTTAGTTTTTTCACCCCCGAACCCTATCATGTGGGTACTTAATGGAAAGGTCTTTGAATTTCTTACAATTCTAAACTGGCTTCAACAGACTTATTCATCCCTCTAACTCCCTCCTCCTCAGACGCAACGTGTCGGGGCACTCTGCCAAGTCTAAACTTGGCATTTGTCCACAATTTTTTTAATCGAAATTCCTTTAGGACAATTTAATTTAAATTCTTAGAAAACTTTCCAAAACTAGAGCTTTCTAAGTAAGATTTCTATGAAAGCTTTCTAATAAACCTTTCCAAAGAAAACTTTCAAGACATTTCTATGAACTCTTTCTAAAAGCTTTATAAAAAAGCTTTCTGACAAATCTTTCCAGAGAAAGCTTTCCTGAGCGTTCTAAGTAAGCTTTCTAAGAACTCTATCTAAAGAAAGCTTTATATAAACGCTTTCTAGCAAAGCTCTCTTAAAAAGCCTTCATGACCTTTCTATGAACTCTTTCTATAGAAAGCTTTCTAAAAAAAAGCTTTCTAAAAAATCTTCCAAAAGAAGCTTTCTAAAAAAAACTTTACAAAAAAGTTTCTAA
>CAKKOB020000598.1:3068-21103 GCA_918844115.2 Phlebotomus perniciosus | reverse complement strand
GTTGATAGCAGGAAAAATCCCGTGAAAGCGGATAAAAGTATTGAGAGATATAAATGTATTCACATATTCAGTTTGTACAAGAGTTTGACCCGTTGGCGTGGAATACAATGTGAAACAACATTCTGTGGAAAATCCAATATTCCCGAGGAAGATATCACGTATGAAACTGAATATAATAATATTCACGAAGTCCAAGGGGGAGATATTTTGGGGAGAATGGTGTACATACAATACTTCCAGCACTTTCACTATTAGCATAAAAGATCATCAAGCTTTTGAAGCTTGGAAATTTATGCAAGTTTCTTTTTTTAAAACTCAGTTTTTTAATTTCTTTAAAAGCTTTGCTAAAATTCTACATAAATACAGAATCTTTACAAAGCTCGAAAGCTTTGCTAAAGCTTTCAAAAGAATCTTCACAAAGCTTGAAAGCTTTACTGAAGCTTTCTAAAGAATTTACACAAAGCTTGAAAGCTTTCCTGAAGCTTTCTAAAGAATCTTCACAAAGCTTGAAAGATTTCCTGAAGCTTTCTAAAGAATTTTCACAAAGTTTGAAGGGTTTGCTAAAGCTCTTCCCAAATCTTAATATTCTGTGAAAGCTCAAACAAACTTATCTTTCTCCAGAATTTAAACTATTATAATATCTTCCCCTTGACAAAGACAATATTCAAGGCAATTGAATAAGTAATAGGAGAAAAATATTGAGGTAGCGTTGCTTAACATAATAAAGAATGTATAGTGAAATTGCAACAACATTTTACTTTAAGTCGAATCGATTCGATAAACCCTTTTCCCAAACATTAAATTTTAATTTTATAAGAATTTATTCAGAAATTTTGAGATGAACAGAAAATTGTTAGATCTCATTTTACTTTCCATCACCTCCATGATCTTCAAATTGTTGTTGAAGCCTAAACTTTTGAATTTTTCCGGAAACGGTTTTCGGAAACTCCTTCACAACCCGAAAATATCTAGGTATTTTGAAGTATGAAATCTTCCCGTGACAAAACTCACGTACCGCCTCAATCGAAAAGTTCTCAACACCTTCATGGAGTCGTACGAAAGCGCACAACTCCTCTCCAAGACGCTCATCCGGAACACCTACGACATAGACTTCGGCGATCTGAGGACAGGTCATCAGAAGGTTCTCAATTTCTCTTGGGAAGATGTTCTCTCCACCGCGATTGATCATGTCCTTGAGTCGTCCCACCACCCTTCCGTATCCGTTTGCTTGGAGGATAAATTGATCACCAGTCTTGAGCCATCCATCGGATCCTAGAACTTCCTTAGTCTTAGCTTCGTCCTCCCAATAGCCAAGCATTGTGAAGTATCCACGAACACAAAGTTCTCCAGGTTCACCGAATGGAACTAGATTGCCCTCCTTGTCGATCACCTTCGCTTCAACATGATCATTAACTCCACCCACTGAATCAGGGTCGTCCCCTATTCCTTCCTTGTAGATTCCGAAACTGACGGAAGAATTTTCCGTCATTCCGTAAACGTTCACCGCTTTCTCAGCACCTAGTTCTGTTTTCAGGTCTTGCAGGAGCTTAGGCGGACATAGAGCACCACCGCTAAAAGCCATTTTAATATTAAGATCCAAGCGTAGTTCTCGTTTCTTGCTAAGCAAGTCTACATGCATCGTAGGCGTACCGTAAATAACGGAGCAACGCTGATCTCTGATGGCAAAGAGATTTCTCTCAGGGTTGTAAGTCGAAGACGGTATAACAATCGTTGCCTGATGACATAGGCTCGTCATGACAGTGGTGATTACGCCGAATACATGGAAGAATGGTACAGGCATGCAAATCTTATGCCTGGCTAAGTTGAAATGTTCTCCGAAACTGAAACCGTTGTTAATGAAAGCTATATGCTTCAACAAGGCAGCTTTAGGTTTACCAGTTGTACCCGACGAGAATAGGATGCTACAACCGCTATCGGGACTGATGGTATTCTGAATATCCTGAACATGTTTGATGTCATCGCTTGATGGCAAACTAGCTACTTCGTTAAGCTTCAAGATTCCTTTGCGTTCCTCGTTTGTGTCCATGATTACGTGTGAAAGTGACGGTATATCCTCGCAAGACACCCCTCCGGAATCTGATCCTTGCAATTCCGGAACGATCTTTACAAGAGACTCGTAGTAGGACTTATTCCGGAAGCTTTCGCTCGTAACCAGGGCTTTAACGCCGACTTTCTGCAAGCAATACTTCATTTCTGGGGGTTCGTATGATGGGTTCAACGCAACGAGGATCAATCCAGCACGGACAGCAGCGAAGAATACCACCGGCCAGGAGATCACATTAGGTGCCCATAGAGCTACGCGATCACCCCTCTTCAGACCTAGGTTTAGGAATCCCGCAGCCAAATTATCAGCCTGGCACTTGAGTTGATCGAAAGTTAGTCTTTTGTTCTCCTCAATTGCTACAACAGCTTCAAGATCACCATATTCACTCGCAACTCTACTTAACTCTTGTCCGATTGTGCGGTAGATCAGCGGATGCTTTCCGTTGTTGTGAACGTAACTTAAGGCATTAGATGATGTATGTTTCGCGCGAAAGGTCACAATTCGGATTAACTTTGACGAATTCCGGAAGTTCCAAAGCACCATTTTGACTGTTTGAGATGATTTTACTGACTGAACAACTCAAAATAACTTTATATATAGACCCCAGCGATGAGATTTATCTTATCAGAACATGAAATTGTGTTAATTGATAACCAGAAATACAAGACAATATCCGATAAGACGGTTATCTTGTAATTATTATATTTGTGCAAGTGGTTTTATTGCTTTTCGTCTATTTTGTTATCATGTTTGAAATGGCTACCTTTTAAAACGTTTACAGATAGATTTGGTAATTCGGAAAGGCCTTTAAATTTTCAAAATCTTGAATCGTTCCGGAACAGTTCCGAAACGGTTGAAATCAGTAATTTCCGGAAATTAAAACACACCATTTCCGAAACAAGTTGGAGCACTCCGCAAAGTCACTTTGCACTAACTTTTTATAACTGATATCTCTAAGAAAATCATCTGCAGATTTATTTTCTTTCACTATCATGAATTCAAACATCAAGGAAATGTCTTGGAGAATTTCCCATTTAAACTGTATAAATTCTCAGCAGGTTTTCAGGACGATTTCAATCCGAGACGCTCGCACGAATAGTTGAAGACATTAAGGAGAGATTTCTCTTAGCCCATGTGTTGGAAGACGAATCAGCAACATTTTCCATCAAGATTCTAGAGCGCATTTAAAACATAAAAAAGGCAATTTCTCTGATTGAAGAAAAGCGCTTTTTAGGCAGAAACTACCATCTGAAATGGACAAGAGTAATGCAGCGTCAAAGATTTCAAAGAAAATTTTATCTGAGAAGCTTTTAAGACTTTCAATGGAATAAAAAACTCCCATGATATTCAAGTCAATTGCAATACAAAGGATTTTTTTTTTATTCTGAAAAATGACTTCTTTATTTTTCCAATGTCAAACTGAGATACGATGTCATTTGCTGTGAAAAGTGGAGGAAATTGCAAGACACTGGGGAGGCTCCAAAAAGACATTCAATAAAAGACGATACTCAACCAAGAGAGATTTTTCTCTATTATCTAGCGCATTTCCTTCTTTTTTTATCATCGCCTTTCACCAAGCCAACATTTCCCAGACATACTAATAAGAAATTCCTCCCCTAATAATACATTTTACAGTGAGAAAAAAGTTATTATATGGACATGAAGGGAATAAGGGAGTTTCTTTTCTCTAGCAGTTTTTTTTCTGCCTCAGAAAGCTCGGAAAATATCTCACTGGCAATGAACAATGAAAATTGCAGATATTTTTCTTCCTCTTTGCTCACTGAAGCAAGAATTTTTATTTCAATTTTCGCGGGAAGCAAAGGAAATCTTCATGATTGTGGAAAACATAAAGGATAACAAAGAGAAATATTCTCTAATCAGGGATTTTTAATATTCCAAAGGGGAGATATTATGATCAGAAATGGTGTACATTTGAATGGGAAGTGCGTGAGAGCTTTTAGAACTTCTTTCAAAGGATTAGAAGAGTTTTTGAAAACATTCTAAAGCTTTTAAGGACATTTATAAACTTTGAAATATGTAAGCCAGATTAATTGAAAGCTTTCTAAAATAGATGTACTATAGCTTTATAAAAATTTATAAGCATTTGAAAAAATGTCGAGCTTTCGAATATATTTTTTGGAGCTTTTGAAGTTATTGCTAAGCTTTTGAAAATTCCAGTAAGCTTTTGCATATTTTCTTAAAGCGTTCATATAAAGCTTTCTTAAAAAGCTTTTTTTTATTAGAAAGCTTTAAAAACCTTTCTTAGAAGGCTCTAGAAATTTTCTTTAAGCTCTCATAGAAAGTTTTTCAAAAGTTTTCTTAGAAAGCTTTTTCAAAAGTTTTCTTATAAAGCTTTTTCAAAAGTTTTCTTAGAAAGCTTTTTCAAAAGTTTTCTTAGAAAGCTTTTTCAAAAGTTTTCTTAGAAAGCCTTTTCTAAAGTTTTCTTAGAACACTTTTTCAAAAGTTTTCTCAGAAAGCTTTATCAAACGTTTTCTTTGAAAGCTTTTTCAAACGTTTTCTTAGAAAGCCTTTTCTAAAGTTTTCTTAGAAAACTTTTTCAAAGGTTTTCTCAGAAAGCTTTTTCAAAAGTTTTCTTAGAAAGCTTTTTTAAAAGTTTTCTTAGAAAGCTTTTTCAAAAGTTTTCTCAGAAAGCTTTTTCAAAAGTTTTCTTAGAAAGCTTTTTTAAAAGTTTTCTCAGAAAGCTTTTTCAAAAGTTTTCTTAGAAAGCTTTTTCAAAAGTTTTCTTAGAAAGCTTTTTCAAAAGTTTTCTTAGAAAGCTTTTTTAAAAGTTTTCTTAGAAAGCCTCTTTAGAAAACTTTCTTTGAAATCTTCATCAGAAACCTCTCTTAGAAAGCTGTAGAACTTTTCTTAAAACTTCCATAAAAATCTTTTTTTCTTAACATGCTTTTTTAAATGTTTTCTTAGAAAACTTTTGTAAAAAGCTTTAGATGGCTGTGTAGAAAATAAAATTGAATAAAAGCTTTCGATTTCAAGCTTGTATACGTCTTTTTGACCATAATATCTCCCCCTTGTAATATTTTCTTCCAATTTCTCAATATTTGAGTAATCTTTTCATCTTTCAAAAGGCATTCAATTAAACTCGATCTGTTAAAACTTTAAGTTTCTTCTGCATGAAATGTTCGGTTGTTATGCTGAACATGAATATTTTCTTGTCCCTCCTCATGGGATGATGGGAATGATATGGATGCCGAGAGGATTTTTTTTGTGGCTCTCTCCTGATGGTGTATCCCCTAGGGAGTCTCCCATCAGACACTTTCAGATCCCTCATGTCTCTGTCAGGGATATTTGTTATGTACAATCAACATCAGGCTTCCATGAAATTAAAGCGCATCGGCTTTGCAGCTATATTTATATATTAAATGTGTTAAAAGGTTCGCATATGTGTCGCAATTGATGCTGCAGAAAATTAACCTCAAGCACAAAGTTGAAATTACATTTTCCCAGCAGTTTGCCAATTTAACAAGAAGTTCTCGTTAATGTTTGAGAATTTCCAAAAGTTAAATGAAAATATTTTCTTGGAACTTTTGCAAAGGTATTTTTGCTCTTTCTCTCTCCCAGGTATGAAAAGAAACGTCGAAGTAATGCTGCTGGTCTTTCGGGCTTCAAACTCCTGGCCGTTACGCTAAAACAACTCAAGGAACGCTACCAATTGCTTTTGCTGCCCATCACAGCATTTATTGGTGCAGAACAAGCTTTCGTCGCGGTGGACTTTACTGCTTCCTTCGTGGCATGCGGATGGGGAATCTCAAGAATTGGGTGAGTGTTCAAGAAAGTGATTAAAATACCTAAAGAAAAATCCAAGGGGTAAATATTATCTTTTAAACTTCCTTTCAAAGCTCCATTGCAAAGCTCTTTTAAGCTTCTTTTCAAAACTTTCTCAAACTTCATTTCAAAGCTCTTTGAAGCTCTATATCAAAGCTTTTTCAAGCCTCATTTCAAAACTCTTTTAAGCTTTCATTTTAAAGCTCTTTTAAGCTTCCTTTCAAAGCTCTTTTAGTTCTTTTTCAAAGCTCTTTAAGGCTTATTCTCAAAGCTCTTTAAAGTTTCCGTTCAAAGCTCTTTGAAGCTTTCATTTTAAAGCTTTTTTATGCTTTCATTTTAAGCTCTTTTAAGTTGCCCTTAAAAGCCCTCCAACACTCCCGAAGTACCTGAATTATTGGAAAACTTTATAAGTGGTGTAAACGTAATATCTCCTCCTTGGAAATATCAACATTTTGTCCATCAAAAATCTGGGATAAACAGACTTTAATCTTTTGTTAGAATAAGTTTTTGAAATTAACTATTTCATATTTATTTTCACCTTAGAAGACAAGCAATTTTTTCCAATAAAACCAGCATTTCCATAACATA
Source organism: Phlebotomus perniciosus (assembly GCA_918844115.2). Classification (NCBI taxonomy): domain Eukaryota; kingdom Metazoa; phylum Arthropoda; class Insecta; order Diptera; family Psychodidae; genus Phlebotomus; species Phlebotomus perniciosus. Next base: position 14,667 of record CAKKOB020000598.1, on the reverse strand, counting down.
TTGAGTTCTCTTTAAAGTGCTGTTTTTTGCATAAAACATTGAAAAACCTTTCCATTAATAAATTCATTTGTAAAAATCCATTGAAATCTCATAAATCCATTGAAAATAAATAAATACTCGAAGCTTCAATGAAAAGCTCTTAATGACCTAATTTTAAATGGACTTGTTTACACTACATCTAACTTTGATCGTCATTTCTAAAAGTGTTTATTTTCCAATTTAAACTTTCTGTCCACGCTTTACGAGAACTGGAAGAATGAGTTAAGAACCTCAACTCCCACAAGCATTCTCTCCTATTTCAATTCTCTCTCAACTTTTTCCCCCTTCTTTTTCGAATCATCCCTCCACAGCTACGCAATGATCTTCTTCGGGGTGGCCAATGCTATTGGATCAGCTCTCGCTGGTGCTCTCACGAAGATCACTGGTCGCCTCCCTGTGATGCTGGGGAATCTGGTGCTGCATTCCTGTGTCATCTTCTGGATGCAGTTCTGGCGCCCTGTGGCCTCCAGTGGCTTCATTTACTGCAGCATGGCTGCGCTATGGGGACTCGCAGACGGTGTGTGGCTGGTGCAGGTCAATGGTAAGTCAGGGGAGGGAGGAGAGTGTTCCCGCAATTGGAAGAGCCACCCCTTCGTTAAGTGAGGGGAGTGATCTCAGAACTGGAAAACTTTCCCATTTGAGTGAGGGGAGTGATCCCAGAACTGGAATAACTTCCCCTTCAATGTGAGGAGAGAGTTTCCAGAACTGGAAGAACTTCCCCTCTTTTCTATGTTTCCCCTTCATTCTTGGATTGTGTCTTCGATTGAGAACAATTTCATCAAATTTCCCTTCTCCTGTGTCTTAGCTCTGAGTGGAATTCTTTTCCCGGGAAAAGAGGAAGCGGCATTCAGCAATTTTCGTTTATGGGAAGCTACAGGATCAGTCGTGACGTACTCCTTGAGTCCTTATCTCTGCACCAGCACGAAATTGTACATTCTTTTCGCATTGATGATTGTCGGAATGACGGTGAGAGGGTTAAATTTAGATAAACTCATCAAAATTGAAACATAATTTCTCTCTTTTAGGGTTTCTCAACTATTGAAGTGATGGAGAAGAGGCAAAAGAAGAATCCACCAAATGAGAAATCCTTCGAATTGGTCGCTACAAATGACGAAAATGATAAAATGTAACATTTCTAAGTAGATAAGCATTAAAAAAAAGTTTAAAAAAGATTTGACCCCGACGTGATTTGAACACGCAACCTTCTGATCTGGAGTCAGACGCGCTACCGTTGCGCCACGGAGTCCACACAGACGCATTAGCTCGGGTGAAACGCTCTGGTCAGCAGTTGAGGAAATGAGAACAAGGTCAAAATCATTTTTTCACGGCATTTTATTTATCAAAAAATGTTTTTAAGACTTTGGGAGGCATTTACAAAAAGGAATTGTTAGTGAAAAGAATGTAAAAAGATAAAAGCAAAAATTAGCAGAGCGTAGTTTCGATCTACGGACCTCTGGGTTATGGGCCCAGCACGCTTCCACTGCGCCACTCTGCTCCCTGACGATGTCCGGAACCGATGTTGATCACTTCTTTCAGGTATGAATTTCACATGAAATTCCACATTAATTAATCATAAACCAAAATATAAAACACCTGGATAATCGCTTTTAAAATCCTTTTATTGACTACAATTTACAATCTTCCTCTGCCCGGATTATTTGTCCGGGAAGACGGCCTTCTTGGCTGAACTGACCAATCCTGAAAGGCTCTCCTTCACCTCATCAACGCTAGTGGGGATTTTAGGCAGATTTATCTGCTCATCTCCCGGTTTAACGCCATAAATGAAGTTCAGGGCAATCGTTGAGTACTTCTTCGTCTCAGTTAAGCCCTCCTGAGCCACTCGTTCTGCCTCCTTGGGATAACAGACAGCCGCTATTGCTCCAGCGCCCAGAGATCCGTAGAACAGTCTCCGGAAAAATCCTCCGCGCAGTCCAAAGATGAATCCCGTGAGTCCACCAATAGCCACAGCTCCAATCCGAGGGATGGTGTTCTGTTCCTCATTCAAGTAGTTCCGGATGAAGATGGTTTGGTCCTTAGCCTTCTCGTACGCCCCGGACAATTGCTTCCTGTTGTCACTGACCACCTGGGCGGCGCCAGAAACTTCCACTCTCACCGTCCGGATGGCCCCCTCGATTTCCGACTTGAATGAGGATGAAGGAGCCTCTGAGTGCTTGCAGTGATCCTTCTTGACTTGATCGTGGAGGGATTCGTAAAGGGGCAGCTCGGAGGGCTTGCAGATCAGCGGCGAGGAGAGCTTATCCGCCTTGGGACTCTCACTCTTGGCTCCAGAACTCCCGGCGGCGGGGGCAACGGGAGTGGCCGCGAACATGATGGACTTAGAAGCTGATCAACAACTTCATTAGTGAGAAGAATATGCAGGAAAATAGTTGAGAAATCTAGGAATTACCTGGTTATCCGCAGAATTGTGCAATTCCCAGCTGAGACTGTCACTGGTTGCCGCTATTCGCCACTATGGCGCTCGTGGCGCTGTTGCATATCTTAGAGTGACAAAAGGAAGCAATTTTCTTAGATTTCAAGTATTTGGGGTACTTGGGAGCCCCGGAAATGGATTATCAGAGCATTAAGGAAGAGTTCACATCCTCCAGTGTTATTTGTCGGTTGTGTCTGGTACAAAACACCACGTATTATGAGGTCTTTGGAGAGAATCATGATCGCCCGGAGATTTCTGATGTCCTCAGAAGTCTCCTTGGAATTTCAGTGAGTATCCAAAGATTCTTTAACTTCTAAGAGTAGATACTAATATTTCCTTAATAGATCTCACCATTAGACAACTGGCCCAAGAGCATCTGCACTTCCTGTGTGGAGAAAACCTATGACTTCCGGAGTCTTGTGACCAGAGCCAAAGAGAACGAAACTCGTCTTGTGGAAGTCTTTGGGGAGTATAAGGAAACACCAGGATCCCCAGACAGCGTTTCCACTGACTTGAAGGACAACGTGAAGAAGGAAAGTCAGGAATCGATAAAGGAAGAAGAAAGCGACATGGCTAGCGATTGTGGCTCCTTGGTGGATGTTCAGATCAAGGAAGAGGATGATTCAACTCCAGAGGCACCCAAGAAACGTGGTCGTCCCAAGAAGATTCCCAAGAAGCGCGGTAGGAAGAGAAAAGTCCCCCTTCCGGAATCTGAAGAAGAAGATCAGGACACGGACAATCCAGAAGATGCTGAATCCGAGGAAGCCATCCGACAGAAGAAGGACGAGAGAAGACTCAGAGATGAGAAAGTCGATGCTGAGATTCACACATTCTTCAAGATGGAGTGTGTCTTGTGTCAGATCCAGTTCCCGAAATTTGCCGATGTCCAAGTTCACTTCCGGGCGGCTCACAAGTGTCGGGGATATGTCGTTTGTTGCGGCAAGAAGCTCAACCGACCGATGAAGCTTTACGAGCACATGAATGATCATGTGAATCCCACAAAACACCAATGTCCGATTTGTCTGAAGTACTACAAGACTCAAGGAGGTCTCCAGGTGCACAAGAAGCTGCAGCACACGCCCATTGAGGAGCGGAAGTTCCACTGCGACAAGTGTCCACTCAGCTTTGCCCTCTCATCTGCCCTCACGGCGCACATGATCAGCCACCTGGCGCCAGAGGAGAGGACCCACATTTGCCAGACTTGCGGCCAGGGATTCGCCCTCAAGACCATTCTGGCTCAGCACATTCGGCGCGTCCACGAGAACGCGTGCGTATCCGTGTGCGAAATCTGTGCCAAGGTCTTCCGTTCGAAGAACATCTTCGACAAACACATGGCCGAACACACAGACATCTCCCGGATACGCGTCCCGTGCACGATCTGCGGCAAGATGTTTAAGCATCGCATCGCCATGCAGAGACACAGATACCGCCACAACACCTCAGGCTCCCTGGAGTGTCCGATCTGCCAGCGAGTGGCGCCCAATCGACAGGCTCTGCATGAGCACATCAAGTATAATCACAGAGACAAGAAGAAGTCCTTCCCGTGCAACCTCTGCGAGCGAGTCTTTAAGACGCGAGTCTCGCTGAAGGAGCACATGGCGTCTCATACGGGACAGGTGCTCTATCAGTGCCTCTTCTGTCCGAAACAATTCAACAGCAACGCCAACTACTTCCGCCACAACAAGATGTCCCATCCGCTCGAGTGGGAGGCCGAGAAGGAGAAGAGACGCGCTGAGAGGGCGTCTCAGGGCATTGAGATCAAGAATAACTAAATATATCTATATGCAATGGAAATAAGGGCTTTGTCTTAATGTTTTCCGGCTCTAAGGACCAAATTTTTTGCTCTTCAACTCATTCAGAGTCTCTCCTCAAACTGTCTGTTGGAATTTGTTTTCAATAACTGGGTTTCCTTCAGCTATTGTTCACCATGGCGCTGCCTTCACTTAAGAGTTGTTTATGTTTTGATGTGGCGACCAAAAAAAAACAATTTGACTGAATTTATCGAATTTATAGTGATAAAAACATCCTCTAAAATGGATTGTCTGATCATCAAGGAGGAGCTCACATCCTCCAGTGTCATTTGTCGCTTATGCCTCGTGCAGAACTCAACGTATTGTGATGTCTTTGGAGAGAATCACGATTGCCAGGAATTTGCGGATGTCCTTAGGAATCTCCTTGATATATCAGTAAGTACCCCACTTAAATTACTAAGTACTAAATGTAACAGGAAGTTTTATCTAGATCTCACCAATGGATAACTGGCCTAAAAATATCTGTACAAACTGCATAGAGAAGATTAATGACTTCCGGACGCTTCTTACTCAATCGAAAGAGAATGAAATTCATCTAACAAAAGTCTTCGGTAAATACCAATTGCTGGATGATAAATCTTTTGATGTCTCCCTGCAAAAGCGAGGATCCCCAGAATTCATAGCAACTGAACTGAAAGAAGACGTTAAGGATGAGACATTAGTTGACCCAATTAAAGACGAAGACACCGACGGAGCTGAAAACTTTTCCTGCACTTCAGATCAAGATATCAAAGAAGACCAACCGGTTGTTCTTAGGAAACGCAATATACGTGTAGTTGCCGAAAAGAAAATTTCCAAGAATGTCGTGAAAAAGCAAAGGATTAATGCCTTAGAAATAAAACCAGCACATCCTAACAAAGAGAAGAAACCCAAGGATGAGAAGAGAGACGCAGAAATACACACCTTCTTCAACATGGATTGCGTCTTGTGTGATGATATGCGCTTCCCGCGTTTCGAGGAGTTGCAGAAACATTTTAGATCGCACCACAGGAGTCGTGGATACATCGTTTGTTGCGGAAAGAAATTAAATTCCCCCATGAAGATGCAATTACACATGCAGGAGCATAAAAATCCAATCAAGTATCAGTGTTCCATCTGTTTCAAGTACTACAAGCGTGAGGATATCCTGAAGACGCATCTGAAACTGCAACATACTCCCGTTGATCAGCGAGAGTTCGCCTGTGATAAGTGTCCTCAGCGTTTTGCATTGGCATCCGCTCTCAAGCGTCACGTGATCCATCACACAGCTCCGGAAGACAGGAAGCACTTCTGCGAGACTTGTGGCCGAGCATTCGCTGCCTCCCACATCCTTGCAGCCCACGTACGGCGGATGCACGAGAATGCCCTGGATTCGGTGTGTGAAATATGCGCTAAGGTCTACAAAAGCAAGTATCTCTTCGAGAAACACATGGCAGAGCACAATAACCTGCTGAAGCTGAATATCCCTTGTCCAATTTGTGGGAGAATGTTCAAGTATGTTGCAGCAATGCAGAAACACAAGCGACGCCATGACACTTCCGGTTGCCTCGAGTGCCATATTTGCCAACATGTCGCTCGCAATCGTCGATCTCTCCATGAGCACATTAAGAGAGTCCATGGAGAGCGTAAAACCTTCCAATGCAGCCTCTGCGATCGAGTTTTCCGGAAGAGCAGATCCCTGAAGGAACACATGGCGTCACATACAGGAGAAATGCTTTACAAATGCAATTTCTGCCCAAAGGAGTTTAACAGCAACGGGAACTACTTTCATCACAGAAAAACTGTTCATCCAATCGAATATCGGGCTGAGCAGGAGAGGAGACGCTCCGAACAAGTGTTTCAGAAACCCTAAAAGAAGAATTGATTAAAGTATTCCAGCTCGAATGACCTAATCTCTTTCTTTTCTTTCACGCACTGGAATTTGTTTTCAAAACTGCCACAGAGTTATAGCTTTCCGCTGCTGTAGCGCTGCCTTCGAAGAAGTGATGTTTACATTTTGATAGGTGATTGACCGAGTTCGTAGTTTTGTGGGATTTTCTTATAATAATAGCCACTGGAAATGGATAATCTGACCATTAAGGAAGAGTTTACGTCCTCCACTATCATTTGCCGCCTATGTCTTGTTCAGAATTCGACGTACTGTGAAGCATTCAATGAGAATAATTTTGGTATCAACATTGCTGATGTTATTACAAGGCTATTTGGAACTTCAGTGAGTATTTTGTTTCTATGAATTGTTTTGAAATTAACTTTTTTTTATATAAAGATATCACTTCTGGACAACTGGCCGAAGAGCATCTGCTCAATCTGTATGGAGATAATCAATGACTTCACTTCATTAGTGACTAAAGCAAAAGAAAATCAGGTTCGCTTAAATGAGATTTTTGGAGAGTACCAAATCCTTGAGGATAAGGTACTTGATATCTCATTGGAAAATAGAAGATCTCCCATATTCGTATCAACAGATCTTAAGGAAGTTAAAGATGAGGCGGATGAGGCTATGGATAATGATATCAAGGAAGAAGACTTCATAAACAATTCGGACGTAGATGTTAAAGAGGAAGCGAAACTACATCGAGCAAAAAGAAATCTCAGGAAACGGAAACCTCTATTAAAAAAGACTCAAATTAGAAAGAAGTTGCCAAAAGAAGAAAACAGAGCACCAAAAGAAAAGGATAAAAATCCAGAGGATGAGAAAAGAGATGCCGAAATCCATGCTTTCTTTAAGATGGAGTGCGTCCTCTGTGAAGGTGTATCCTATCCCCGTTTTGCTGAACTGCAGAAACACTTCAGGGCGCAACACAAGTGTCGAGGATACATTGTATGTTGCGGCAGGAAGCTGAAAGCTCCACTTTACATGCATCTACACATGCAGGATCACATTAATCCAGTCAAGTATCAATGCTTGATTTGTCTCAAGTACTACAAGACTACAGAAACCCTGGCCAAGCACAAAATACTGGTCCACACCCCTATTGAACAACGAGAGTTCGCCTGTGATAAGTGTCCTCAGCGTTTTGCCGTGGCCGGTGCCTTGAAAGCCCACCTAATCAATCACACAGCGCCGCAGGATAGGAAACACATTTGCCAGACTTGCGGTCAAGCCTTCGTCACAGTTCATGTTCTTATCGAACATGTTCGTCGGAAGCACGAGAACGCTAAGAATTTCGTATGTGAAATATGTGCCAAGGTTTATCGCACCAAGTGCTCGTTCGAGAAACACATGGCGGAGCACAAAAACCAACTAAAGCCAACGGTTCCCTGCCCGATATGCGGAAAGATGTTCCGGCATCGGGTGGCCATGAGGACTCACAAGCGCTGCCATGACACTTCCGGCAATCTTCAGTGTGAATATTGTCCGATGGTGTCGATTAATCGTCGAGCTCTGTACGAGCATGTCAGGATCAACCACAAGAAGCCTCAAACGTGCCAGTGCAACATCTGTGATCGGGTCTTCAAGATGAAGAGATCCCTGAAGGAGCATATGGCGTCGCACACAGGGGAGGTGCTGTACACGTGTCCCTATTGTGCGAAAGAGTTCAACAACAACGGAAATTACTCTCAGCACAGGAAGAATTCCCATCCGGCAGAGTTCAAGGCTGAGCAGGAGAAGAGACGTGCTGGGCAGGTGTATCAGAAAATTGACTTGAAGAATAAATAAAGTTTTGGCTTCCAGAAAGAGAATTTTAGTAAATCTAGAATTATTTCCGGCTCAAATGACTAAATTTCTTTCTATTGCACTTTTAAACTGTCTGAACACGTCTGAATCGCTGTTTCAACTGAGAAAAAGAGAAATTTTTGTTTTCAAAAGTCAATGTTTCTATCTATCCTCCACCGTGGCGCTGTGTTCAGGAGAGAGATGTTTATGTTTTTAGGATTTTTAGAGTGAAGAGTGACAGGAAACAAACTTGCTTAGTTTTTAGTATTATTTGAATACCAGACCCGGAAATGGATTGTCTGCCCATCAAGGAAGAGCTCACATCCTCCAGTGTCATTTGCCGCTTATGCCTCGTGCAAAATTCTACGTATTATGAGGTTTTTGGGGATAAACGCGATCTTCCAGAGATTGCTGATGTCCTTAGGAGTCTCCTTGGCATTTCCGTGAGTATCCATAATTTATTTTTTAATTTCTGGGAGTAGGAACTAATATTCCCCATCTAGATCTCACCACTGGACAACTGGCCTAAGAGCATCTGCATGAGCTGTATAGAGAGGATTCATGACTTTCAGGCTCTCCTGACCAGAGCCAAGGAGAACGAGGTTCGCCTGATTGAGGTCTTCGGAAACTACCAGTTACTGGAAGAAAGATTAGAATCCTTGAGTGATAATGTGAAGGTGGAAGCCGAGGAGGAATGCATAAAAGAGGAGGAGAGTGATTGCGCATCCCTGATGGACCTGGACATCAAGGAGGAGACTGAATCTGCCCCAGAAGAGCCCACTAAGAGATTAGGACGTCCTCGAAAGAGATTACCCAAGCGAAGAGGCAGGAAGCGAAAAGTCGCCTCACCGGAACCAGAACCTGACGAGGACAGCGATGAGATGTCTGATGAGAATCCCTCAATGACTGTGGGTGAGTTTGAGGAGTTGAGTCAACAGAGGAAGGAGGAAAAACGCCTGCGGGATGAAAAAATCGACACAGAGATACACTCCTTTTTCAAGATGGAGTGTGAACTGTGTCAGATTCAGTTCCCGAAATTTGCCGATGTCCAAGTTCACTTCCGGGCGGCTCACAAGTGTCGGGGATATGTCGTTTGTTGCGGCAAGAAGCTCAACCGACCGATGAAGCTGTTCGAGCATATGAACGATCATGTCAACCCAACAACGCATAAGTGTTCCGTCTGTCTGAAGCACTACAAGACGCAGTATGGCCTTCAGGTGCATAAAAAGCTACGACATACTCCTCCGGAGCTCAGGGAGTTCCGGTGTGATCAGTGTCCGCAGAGCTTCGTGCAAATGTCCCGGCTGAAGGCGCACATGATCACCCATATGGCTCCGAAGGACAAGAAGCATGTGTGTCAGACGTGCGGCAGAGCATTTGCTCTCGCCTCGATCCTCGTGCAGCATGTGCGGCGTGTACATGAGAACTCATGCGTGTCCGTGTGCGAAGTGTGTGCCAAGATCTTCCGATGCAAGAATCTCTTCAAGCAACACGTGGCGGAGCACAACAGTCAACGTGAGCCCCTGGTTCCCTGCACAGTCTGCGGCAAGATGTTTAAGCATCGAATCGCCATGAGGAAGCATATGCAGCGTCACAATACTTCGGGACCCCTCGAGTGTCCCATTTGTCAGCGAGTGGCACCGAATAAACCCGCTCTGACGGAACACATCAAGTATAAGCACAAAGCACAGAGAATCCACAAATGCACCCTATGTGAGCGATCTTTTAAGACCTCGCTGTCGTTGAAGGAGCACATGGCGTCTCATACAGGACAAGTGCTCTATCAGTGCCTGTTTTGTCCGAAGCAGTTCAACAGCAACGCCAACTACTTCCGCCACAACAAGATGTCCCATCCGTTGGAGTGGGAGGCCGAAAAGGAAAAGAAACGAGCTGAGAGAAGCTGCTGAAGAGTTGCAAGATTGTCCCAAGACCCAAATCTGTCACCAAACTCGATCACAAGAAAGTAATCAGTAAAGAATATGTTTTTGATGTTTTTGTCTTTTAAATAACTTCCATAACTTCTAAGACATGAAAAAATCGTTAGAAGAACAGCAAATTTCAAATAATGAAATTCAGCCAACTTCACTCACAACGTCAAGACTCCTGAAGTTTAGGATTGGGGTTCTAAGTCAAAACATTATAACTTGTATAGAAAGGACCGTAAAAAACCCTTAAATAATGGCACAACTCCTGCAAATCCTTGACCCAATAAGTTTAGGAAGTACCCAAGAAGAGTCTGGTTATCAGATTTGTCGGTTTTGCCTAGAAAATAGTGCGAATTACATTAGCCTGTTGGAGAAATGCGGAGAGGAAATCTCAATTTTCATGCAAACATATCACAATGTCACGGTAAACATGTTGCAATTTTTAGGAAATTTATTTAGAAAACTAATTTCTGACTTCTACTAAGATCGATCCCTGCGACTCCTGGCCAAAACACGCTTGCTTGAGTTGCGTCAGCAGGATCACCTCCTTCCGGACACTCTGTGAGACAATCAGGAACAGCGAAGAGTCTCTCAGGCAGATCTTTGGGGATTCTTCTAGCAATGTTTGCATTAAGAAAGAGGAAGAGGAGGAAGTTTTCTCCGAGAGCCTCACGGAGAACTTCCCAGAAGCCCTCCCGGAAAGTTTCTCAGAGGCTCTTCCGGAATATTTACCAAATGCCCTTCCAGAAAGCTTCCCGGAAAGTGTTATGGAAACCAAAATTCAGGTCAAACTCCCGGTGGAGCAGAAGCTTGATGAAATTGAGGAATTCTTCTCCATGACATGCGAATTGTGCAAGAAGGCGTTAAAAAAATTCGACAAATTACGTGTCCATTTCCGGAAAGAGCACAAGAGACGCTGGTATATCCGCTGTTGCAAAAGAAAAATGCGGGATAAGAAAAGCGCCCTAATACATCTTCAGTATCATAGAAATCCGGACCTTTTCAAATGTTCCGAATGCTCCAGGCAATTCATGAATGAAGAGGCAAGAGCCAGCCACATTGTGAATACCCACAAGATAGACAATAAGGTTTTCGAGTGCGACCTTTGCCAGAAAGCATACTCTTCCAAGTCAAGTCTAAGGTGTCACATCACGCTAAAACATTTGAAGTTCCCGAAATGGAAATCGAGATCAAAGAAAAGCACTTCTTCCACAGGAACTGAATGCATTTGTGAGATTTGTGGTAAGAGTTTCCGTAACAACGAGAGGCTAAGAAGCCATGTGAAGATTCACAGACCCAATGGTGAACCCCTGAGTACTTTGAAGTGCGAAAAGTGCGGAAATGTGTACAAAAGCCTCAAGTCGCTTAGAAGCCATGCAAAGAAGCACGACTCATATGGAACTTACAAATGTAAGGAGTGCGGAAAGATATCACCGACGCCGTCTGCACTCCGTAAACACATTCTTGACGTGCATAGGCTCCCTAGAGCCTATGTGTGTCACATTTGCAACAAGGGATTCAAGAGGAACACAACGCTCAAGGTAGGAAATATACTTGTTCAGGCTAAGCCAATTGAATACAAAGTTATACTTCAGTGAAGAAGTATTTCCCAATTGTTCGCATATATGAATACCTTGAAGCTCACTACATGAGCAGGAGGTCCCTTCAAGGGATGTAGGGCTTATCGTCAGTTAGTTGATGTTCTATGAATTTCTCAAATCCCATTCTTTCGACAGGAGCATATGGCGACTCATAC
>CAKKOB020000597.1:10117-43169 GCA_918844115.2 Phlebotomus perniciosus | reverse complement strand
CAGCAGTTTTCCGCGGAGAAAATTCTCAATAATTTTGTTTTTAGTGGAATTCTTACAGATTCCACTATTGCGGTGGTCACAAAATACCAAAGTGGTCAGACCGGTCTGAAATGGTGGGGGGGGGGGGTGTTTTGTGTCTCACTGATCACGAAAAAGTGGGTGATCAAAAATTTATTTTTTGAGAATTGTTATAGCGAGAGAACCGTCTAGACTTGCGGTTTTCGGCAAAGGTACATAAGTGGGGGTAAATTACAAGATGGCGCTATAGTCGACCTCCCCCCACCCCTCCAGCCGCCATTTTGGAAAGTGTTGAAATACTTTTTTTAGGATATCTCGGGAAAAAACTGATCAATTTTCTTGAAATTTTAGTATGTTATAGCCTAGGCTGAGACCTTTCCAACGATATATTAAACAAGTCTCTACATAAACCTGAAGCTGAGATAAACCGGTTTTAACATTGAATTTTATATTGGCTATATCTCCCGTTCTATGGGTCAGATCTTAATCATTAGGTGCTTTTTGGAAAGGTCTCAGAAAATGCTACAATTCTTTAGAACATTATAAGTTCATCCGATCACTGCTAGCGGCGCTAAAGGCAACAAGAATTTTTCGAAAATTCAACGATATAGGTAATAAAAACTGATCAATTTTCTTGGCATAATCTGTAAGAATTCCACGTTCGCAATCTAGGATTGCCACTCGTTTCATTCTTTTTTTGCGAAAATGACTACTCGTAGGCCATGACAATGCATATTCTGCTCAGAATACGTGATTTGATGAGATCTTGAAGATTCAACGGGTTTAACTAATTCTTGCTTGATAAGCCATGGTTTATTAATAAAAAATTAGAAATACTTTCAAGCTTCAATATTTATTGTTTTTCATTTTTTTAGCGATTCTGCAAAAAAATCAATCTTCTAATCACAATTGCAAATCTTTTAACATATGCGTAAGCAAAAAGTAGCAACAGTTTGCTAGTGATCAGCTGGATTAGTGCTAAAATCTCTCTGATTGGAGAGCTTTTTAGTACAAGCGTCAGTGGCATTGAAAGGCGTTGTGAAATACGCCGCAATTAGTGGTGAGTTTCACCCAGTGGACCATTCAATCTCGCATCAAGTATCACTACTAGCTATTAATTGTGTCATTTATTATTATTATATTACTGTGAAATAAAAGATTTTTTCTTTAAATTGTTATTATCATTTTCTTAAATCAAATTTTGCAATTTTATCGCAGTAGCTTCGCCAATAACATTAAAAAACATTTGCTTTTGCTACTGCAGGAATGCATACCGTGAGGTGTTTATCAGCGGTACTGCGCCAGGTCAGTCGGGTTGGCAGTGGTGTCAGCGTTGACAGTGAATTTTCATGGTGGTGAGAGTTGACAAAGTGTTGAGAAAAAGTGAGAAAAAAGTGTCTAAAAAGGTAATTCAACGTTTATTATCACTAACAATCGCGAGTTGGAATCCCTGAGTGGGTGGACAAGGTAGGGATTAGCTGATTTTCCTGCTGGATATTCGGAAATATGTGAGGAAAATATTGAGGCCTCTGGGACATTGAGGTTATGTTGATGTTTTGATGGTGGTGAAAAAAGGCTTTTTCACCCAATTGGGGCGTCTTGGGGGCACCTTGGCGTGGCAAATCACATCACTGTTGTTGGCTGCATCTCCAACACCAATTGTCCACTGGGTTCCTCCTCTTCTGTGGCGATAGTTTCTGCCCTCTCTGCCTGTATTTTGGGACAAAATGGTAGCGTTAGTTTGTCAGCCACTGGAATCCGGGAAGATATTTCTCCCCCTGATGTGTTATTTTTTTCTTAACTTTTCCGGGAGTGCGCCCAGCCTGTCCACCTTTTGTTAATGCCAAGTGACCAGAAGAGTTTATTTAGCGCTTTATTTGCAAATTGTTTATCAGGATGGTAGTTTTGTTACAATTTCTCATTTTATCAGTATTATCTTTGGCCTTATCCAGAAAAAGGTGTTAACACCCAAATTAGTTTTGCTTAGAGGCTACAAGGTTGTAAATGCTAATCCACCAGGTATAAATCCCGACCCAGAACCTAATAAATAAACCCACCCTTGCAGGCAAATTGGCAAGATAGAGAAATTAAGGGGGTGCTTGGGGGGATGATTTAGAATTTAGGGGGATTTTTTCACCTTTCGGATGGCACGTTTGCGAATATTCGTGAGTTGGGAGAGGATGAGTCTCTGGGTGGTGACTGGCGCGAGAATGGCCATTGTATCGATGACCAGCTTCATGAGGGCGTGTGGATAGTATCCGGTGGTGTGTTTGGCAATCCCGAGTCTCCTCAAGGCGCACTGGACGTACTTTTCGGGGGATGGGGCCAGCCATGTGGGTCTCTTAATCTTACTCATATTAGTCGCCACGAATCCCGGTAGAACAGATTGAACGATGATCTTATCCTTTCGATATTCCGTCTGCAAATCCTCTGACATCTTGTCCACAAACGCCTTGGCTGCTGCATAGACTGTCAGCAGGGGATTGGGGACTTTCGCTGCTAATGAGGCGATATTTATCACCACCCCGCGCTTCCTCTCCACCATTCCTGGCATCACAATCCGACACATCCCAGTCACGGAGAAAATGTTCAGTGAGACGATATTCTCCACGAATTTCTCTCTATCAGGAATGGCGAGATAGTATTCAGGAGCATTGTAACTCATCCCAACATTATTCACGAGAACTCCAATGTCCAGGCCAAAAATGAGCTTCTCAATTTTAGTATAGATCTCTGGGCCGCCACTAAAATCCACATCGATCACCTTTGTCTCAACACCATGTTTAGTTTCTGCAAAAGAGACAGGGATTAAGAGATGAAATAGGGCAATTAAAGGAGACGAAAAGTAATTAAGGATCAGGTATAAAAAAAATTCTTACCGATCTCCTTTGCAACGGCTTCCAACTTGGGCAAGGATCGGCTGATCAGGACAACCTTCAGTCCACTCTTGGCCAGCTATCAGTGAAGACAAGAAGAGATATTCAGTTGATCTATTTCTCAAATCAAACAAAAAAAACTAGTAGAGATTACAGTATCAAATATTCCAGTGAATATCTCGATAAACTGCGTGACTAAAAACCCTCGTGTTTTATTGTTTACCTTTAGTGGTAATTCTATTCAATCATTTATTGCAGATTCAATTAGCAAAACGGCGATTTCACTAGGTGAGTGTTGAAATAATTTTTTGATAAATTTTATTTTTACAAGACTCAATCAATTCTGTGTCCAATTTATTGCGAAAAAAAGTTTTGGGGGGAAAGGCTTTGATAAATTGATGTTCATATTTTCTTCTTGCTTTTATATTGTTTTGTAATAACAAAAAAAAAAAGTTTGTCACAATCGATTACCTTCGAAAATAACCCATTTTTGAGGGTCATGTTTCATTTCTGTTTCTAAAATGCAAGCCCCACCCGGTATTTGGCAAAGTATCTGTTTCTATGCCGAAAAAACTTCCTATTAGCTTTTAATCACGATTTGAGAGATTCTATAAACAAGTGATCTGAGTCTCTTATTAAATTATCGCTTTTTTCTCGGTGGGTTTCTGCTTGGAATGTTGAGAAAAACACTTGAACTTCCAAAAAAGAGTTATTTTGATTTTTTTGAAACATTTAACATAAAAAAGTGCGAAAAAACATCAATTGAAATCTGAAATTTCCAACGGACGCTGTGAACGGCGCCATCTTGGCGCGTGGCGTCCCTCCGCCATTTTGTTTTTTGCCAACTTAGTAAACGCCATTAGAGCGTCAATTATTTTCTTAAAGACTTTTTGTCTTTTAAACTTTTTCTTAAGGAGCTCAATAACTTTTTTCCAATTCATTTGAAAATTATAGTGTTAAAAAGGTTAGAATTGACAAGATACAAAAAAGCTGTTCGTCAACAAATAACATCGCTCATCAGACTTAACAAGAGTTCAGTGATTTTTACTATTGACGTATTTCCCTATTGTTTGTTCAATAGAAACTTGAAACATTTGCGTTTAATTGGTGGTTGGAAGATAAAAATTATAAATAAACAAAAAATGTTGTACATATAAAACTCCAAAACTGTTTACAGAGAAAGAACACATAGATAGATATAAAATAATAACTTGATTTTAGCACCTATCGTGCGAAATCAAAGTGATTTTTTATCCATAACAATATTGTCTGCTCTTCTTAGCGTGAATCAACAGATGATTTTACACGCAGAAAGATTACAGATTTTCTCTTTCTCTCTTTTAAAGTCATTTATAAGACAATCTTCGCGTATGTATGTATTTACAAAATAAAAAAAGATAAACACCGCGAAATTAGTAAATATATAATATCTCTCTCTCAACGTCTCAACATCTTTTCGAGATGATGGTGTGTTTGTGACAAAAAACGAAAAATGCGAGGAGAGAAAAGAATAAATTTCTTGTAAAGGTACTTTCTCTCACTTTTGACTCATTATGATTTCAAGTTCATGATTTGTTGTTTTTTTTTTTCGCTGTGGACGATAAAAACTTACCTCATTGGCGTACGCCTTTCCTATGCCCTCCGTCGCACCGGTCACAACTACAATAAATGTTTTAACAAAGTGGAGAAAAAAAGAGAAGAGATTTTTTAGTATTCACGGTGTTTCAATCAATTCTGAAAGAGAAATTGCATTTTTGCTGTGTCCGAACACTCAAGAGAGGAGAAAAGCATCCGAATAAAGGTCAATTCGTGGCGTCTCTCTTTTATTAAAGACTTTGAAGATGTTTTTGGTTGTGAGGAATTTTTTTTCACCCATTTGCAAGGTGATATACATCGCATTTAATCTCTATTTAAGTGACATTATGACTCGAATGTGCTGGTGGGGTTTTTATCGCACTTTTACCGTTCAGTTTGTTATCAGGAAAAATTGCTCATAGAGAGAGAGAGAGAGAAAAAAAGGGGTTCACAATAGGTCATGGGAGCTTGTAAGAACTGGGATTCTATTATATAATGCTAGTCTAATTATTATAATGCGGGATCTTGTTTGTTGAGATCGAGAAGGTCTAATGGTTTAATGGAAGTTCTTTTTTCGCGCCTTTTTTTTGGAGGGAGTGGAGTATAAGATCAGGCAAGGTCACTTCTTCAGCATTTCGAGATTTCTTATAAGAAGGGTTAATAAAAGTTTATACTTATGATAAATTATATAGTCAAAAATTGTTGCCAAATCCTGTTTATGTCAATTGAATAAAAAAGTGGATTGGTGGATGGAAATATTCGTATGAGACGTATGAGATGTCGGATACTTGTTAATTGATCATAAACCCAGACAAGAGGGAGATACTGAGAACTGAAAAAAAGCATTACAAAGTTTGAGAATGCCAAAAAAGCATTCCAAAGCATTACCATTTTCAAGATCTTTTTTTTCAAAGCTCTGCTTTTAACATTTTCAAGTGTTCTATAAAGAATGCTGATCATGCTGAATCTTGAAAATTTATCCAAATATTATACTATTAACTATTAAAAGCTTTAGAATTAGTTAAAAGCTCTATAAATTTTATTTTCAAAAAGTTGTCAATGAACTTCTGATTCCAGCCATAAGGTTTATTGCACGTAAAATAGATTTTTATAGGTTATGTTGAAGCTCAGAAAGCTTCTAAAGCTGGATCCACGTTATCAAAATTAATCATCAAAGATATTAAAAAAATAAATTAAAATTTTACTTTGTTATAAGTCTTATTCAAAGCTGGCTTAAAACTTGATGCTGACTTAAAGTCAGCTTCATTAAAGCTAGCTTTAAGTTTAAAGCAGACTTAAAGCTCGCTTTAAGCTGACTTAAAGCTGGCTTCAAGTTTAAGCAGACTTAAAGCTCGCTTTAAGTTTGAAGCTGACTTAAAGCTGGCTTCAAGTTTAAGCAGACTTAAAGCTGGCTTTAAACTTGAAGCTTACTTAAAGCTGGCTTAAATCTTGAAGTTAACTTCAAACTTGAAGCTGGTTTCAAGTTTAAGCAGACTTAAAGCTGGCTTTAAACTTGAAGCTTACTTAAAGCTGGCTTCAAGTTTAAGTAGTCTTAAAGCTGGCTTCAAACTTGAAGCTTAGGCCCTTTACACACATGGGTTTAACCGAGAGAAGGTTTAGTAAGTTTATAGCCAATGGCAGTTCGTAGACACTGTAAACGTGGCTTGGCATTTAGAAAACAAGAATTTTGATTATTGTATCATTGAAATTGTTGTTAATTGAACTGTCTTCGGCTTTAAATTGACTAAACCTTCTCTCGGTTAAACCCATGTGTGTAAAGGGCCTTACTTAAAGCTGGCTTAAATCTTGAAGCTAACTTCAAACTTGAAGCAGACTTAAAGCTGACTTCAAGTTTAAAGCAGACTTTAAGCTTGAAGCTTACTTAAAGCTGGCTTTAAGCTTGAAGCTAACCTTTTGGCTTTAAGTTTGAAGCTGACTTAAAACTTATAGCTGACTGAAACTTATGGCTGGCTTAAAGCTTCAGGTTTAATCTTAAGCTTAATAAAGCTTGTTCTTTATTAAAAAAAATAAATTTTGTCAAAATATTTGAAGCTAATCTGATAAGTGTGGATCGTGGATATATCTTGAAGCTCCTGATCTTTATTTGATGGCCTAAAACTTTGGAACCAAAACTTTGAACATTCTTAAAGCTCTTCCACTTCACTTCTAAATACTCTCTCGCACTTCCATTCATAAATACTCCAAGTCTGATCATAATATAATATCTCCCCCTTGTTCCAACCTATGATCTTCCAATGATCTGATGAAGTATATATGCACTTGAGAGCTTCAATTACACTATCAGGAATTTTTTCGTATATTATCACAAGTTGAAATATGAGAGAACCCAAAAAAAACTGGGCTCTACAGATTAGGAGGTTTCTCGCTGATAATAGCTTTTTTTTCATCACGTCAGTGCCAGGCAATGAGAATCTCTCCTCAGTCTCATTTTTATCAGGTTTTCACCTTTTTTCGGTGCTCTGTTATGTGGCGCAACGGACCCTCGCCGCATGTAAAAGAGGAGAGACGGTGAGAAAAGGCAGAGGGAAAAATTCACAAATATCGATTAAAGTCAAATGGTTGTGTGTTGTGTGTGGGGCAAAAAATAAAGGGTTTTCTCTCTCTCTGTCGTGGAAATATAGAGCCCGAAGAAGAGTGTTATCGGTGTGGTGTGTTATTGAAAAAAAAAATGTCCAGCGTGAGAGAAAAGAGTTAATAATTACCATAAAGACCTAGTCATTGTTCGTCATGGTGTATTTTAATTCAATTTGCTGAATTTTTGTCCCCGAAAAAAATCAAGAAACGGAAAGAAAAGACTTGTGACTTTGTGAAAGGGGAGAGAGTTTGTGGAAATTCGTGAAACCGTCCAAAAGAGCCCCCTTTTTCACGGGGCGCTGCGCGAATGTTCGGGAAAGGTAAGCGGGAAGACACACTGAGATTTTAATTGTTGATTTGATTTACTGATGAACCTGAAACACTGAACTTACCCGCCCATTCGCCCATTGCACTCAATTTAACTCTACATCCAAATACACATGGTCCGAGGAAATTCTCGTAAATCCAGGGAAAGACAATCCTAAGGAGTTGTATGATAACAATAATGATACACAAACCACCAAAATAATCGTATATCGCCATCTTTTCCTCGCAAGACTATCTTTTATTCTCTACTGGCTGGGTTTGTTAAACGTGGTCTCTTGATATATATATTTTGTTCAAAAAATTGACGACCAAAAAGTCCACACGACTCAATGTTGAACGGCTCTGAGAATATATTGGGGAGAGTTGTGTGTTGCGCGACTTGAGAATGTTCACACAAATACACTCAATCGGTAATTCACTTTGGGACAATGATAAGGAAATAGTATTATGTAATCTATATAATCGCTATCTATATGTTTTTCGGGGAGAAAATATATGTATTGGTTTGGCAGGAAAGACGTGATAGTAACGTCAGAATAACAGCGCGCACAATTTCCACGAAGTCACCCGATTCACTTTCCTGTGTAAACTCAAATGAAAGTTCCCATCGATGAATTTCTCTCTGCGCCGGCTGTGATAACGCAGACGACGCGCAGAGAGTATATTGGGAAGACTCAAAAGAGAGAGAGAGACAGAGCCCCACTACCAATTTTATTCACTTTCAGTCCCCTCTTAACCAAAAACACTTTTGACGAATGTAGCAAAAAAAAAGATGAAAATAAAAAATTGCCAGCTGAGCTGGTTTTTCCCTTCTGCTTTGAGGAAGAAGAGCCCTCTTTTGTCCACGCAAATAGCAAATATACCCTCTCCTGTTTATCGGCTGTAAAGAGAGACGGGGTGAATGGACGGTATTGAGGCTAGTGAGTCAGCAATGTCCGGAGAAAGAGTCTCCATTAAAGGGAAAGTGTGAGACTATAAATCAAATTTTTATGCTGATCACTCAATAATATCCGCTTTCAACTTATAAACAGATTTGAAATTTTGCTCATTGCGCCAAAAAGTATGTGAAATTGTCCAGGGAAGCAATATTTTGTTATTTTATGTAGCGATGTTGCATCCCAAGTAGCATAAATTGATAATATTGAAAGTGTTGTGAATAAAAATAAAAATTTTAAATATTTTTATTCTCTCCTTAACAATTCAATGATCACATGGTAATTAATATCGTCAAACACGATGAGTTTTGGTTCCGTTTCATTTGACTATGATTGCCAATCATGATAATCGATGAAATAAAAAGCGATTAATTGTGTAGATTTAGATCCAAATTAAATTTTTGGCCTCGAAAACATTTCTTATAGCATCCTCTGACATAAACTTCCCAATCCTATTGACAATCATCCAACTGACAGTCTAATTTCATCGAAAAGTCATCGAATGTTTCGCAAAATTAGTTTTAGAAACATTAGAAACCGCGATACTTATTTCATGTTGTCAATGAAGTGTTTAAAATATTTTATATTAAATTTTCGTTACTTTCAACAATGATTTTGGTGCTGATTGTGTTTTGTTCCGTAAGGTTTTAGATAACGTTGTCCTGTGGTAATCATTTCGTAACCCGTTTATAAACTTAAATTCTATCGAATCTGTTTGATATTGGGAAAGTATATAAATCAAACTTCTTCCGTCATCAGAAGCCTTGTGTTTCTGTACTTTTTTCATCATCTATGGAACTTTGGAAAGTCACAAGGTTACAGAATGCTACTTGGGTATGTGCTAGAGATGTATTATTACATTTTAAAACATATACAGCAAAATTGATTGCAGACTTGGAGCTGTTATTGTTTTTGCTTACCAGATTCTAATCAAGACTCTAATGAGACTTTCTTTCAATCCCTCACAATGTTATAATATGACCACAAAGAGAGGAAATTATTTAATAAAATTCCATAAACTCGCAAATTGCCATTGAAAAGTCATGATAAGTTCACTTACCTCTGTGTTTGATGAGAATTTCCGTGGGAAAATATTATTTACCTATGCATTGACAATTTCTCCAGTAATCACGGTAGTTTTCAGAAACAAGTGTCTTTGTTTTAAATTCTCTTTCGTCTGTGTCTCTGTACAAAATTCCAGCAAGACAATGGCATTGAGAAATGGCCAGAAAATTGCCACCAAATTGAAGGTATATATTTATAAAATAAGAAGAAAAACAGTGGCGTGTGATCACTTCTCACGAATGTGTGCATATTATGGCATTTTTTCAGCAACTTCCACATAACTATTCCGAATATCTGTTTATGGGAAAAACAAGAAATTTATCGGGCAAGAAATCAGAGTCATTAGTCAAGATTGCTTCAGAGTCAAGTTCAAGGTTGCATTTATCGTCCACTGTTCCATTTTTCACCTTTGAAAAGTCACTTTTGCAAGCTGACGCAAGGGGCGTGATGAAATTGGTTCGCGCGGAGGTGAAGAGGTCTTTGCCATTGTCATCGAGGATTGGGAGAAGTGGGAAAACTCCAAGGGTTCCCAGGAGTTCTAAGAGGGCTAATCAGCGTCTCAAGATGCTAATGGAAATCAAGAGTTCAACTCCGAGAACAATTGCTAAAACTGTAGCGAAGATTCAGCAGAAGTTTCCGAACGTCCAAAGGGCAAGGGATTTGAATGTGTCCATGTCTCAGACACTTGACGCATCTTTTTTTCGGTCGATGGATTCTTCGTGGAGAGCGTTTTAGAAGATATTCTAGTGATGAAAAAAAGTGGGTGATTCTCTGTGGAATGCATCTAAATTTATTTCTCTAAAATTTTATATACAGAATAGGTAGTAAATAAATAAGAAAATGTAATACGTTTGGCCTGAAGCCAAGTTTCAAAGGTTTTTTTTTGTTTCTCATATTCTTCGTGCAACTAATTCATAATGTTGTGCTGAGAATATAATAGTTATTAATGAAGAAATAATAATCTAAATGTGTTGAAGAGAAATTTTTTCGCCATATTTCCTTTACAATAGATAAGACAAAAAAGCTCTAACATTGATGAAGCGTGTCTCGTAATGATTGGAATGTTTTAAAAAAAAAAATGTGTAATGCCTCTAAGTTGAGTCTTGTGGGAAAAGCTTAAGATTAAGAAACTATTTTCTCACTTTCTGCCCCAATTTCACCCGATTGGAGCCTCTCTTCGAGCATTTGTGTTCTCTTTATCATTTGCATGTAGCTTAGTTGGAGTTGTCGTTGGTAGTACAGGACCTTCTCCTTCTCTTCAGCCCATTTGTGTCTCTCTTGGTCAAAACTGGCCTTTGTCTCCTCCAATTCAGATTGGAGGGTCTTCACGGTGCTGTCAGCCGTGGATGTTGGTGTTGATGATTGCGAATCCGATCGCTTATCACATTTACTACTCTCAGTTTCGCTGGCTTCGTCTTCAGGGTCGCTTGGGTGTTTAGGTGGGTTCGGTTGGAGGAGATTGAGGGTCATGTTGAAGAGATTACTGACGCTGTCCTTGCAATCATATGGGTAGATCTGATTGTTGAGGAAGATCGTCTTCATCTCATCTAGTGAGGATTTTTTCCCCTTGTCCGGATTATTTTCCACCTTAGCGAGAAATGGGTAGTCCAGGGTGTTGCGTTTAGTCTCCTCGATCTTACTGAGAAACTCGGTGATGTCCTTTTTGGGGCATTTCTCACGATCCTCACCGGCATTTGTGTCATTCTCGGCATAGAGGAATTCCAGGATGTCCCTTCGGTAGCGGGATACGGTATTCCTTCCCGGTGGGATACCCTCGTAGCTCTGCAGAAGGGAGACATCTGATAGTTCTTTACGCAGCTTCTGTATCTCATTCGTCATGGCCATTATGACTTGATCCTTGAGGATGATGATTCGATTTAGCTGGGACACCTCAAGAGCTGAATCCATTGCTGTGTCCTGGATATTCTTGTGTTTATCCTCCCAATTTTGATTACGAATCTCAATGCGCAATTGAGCAATCTCCTGATCTTTCGCCATGAGGTCGTTCTAGAAATGAAAAAATAAGAGGGTGTTGAAAGAGATTATTAGCATAAATGATTGATTGGGGGATACCTGAGCGTCGCGAAGTTGAGACTTGAGCAGGGCTGTTTCGCCACTCTTCTGACAAATGGCCCAGTCTGTCTCCTCGAGGCGTGTCTTGAAGTCAGCAATCATTCGTCTTAGTATTTGTACCTCCTCGGCCAGATCACTGTTCTGCTCCTTGAGGTCTTTTTCGGTGATCTTGAGGTGACACAGTTCATTTCTGTAGCGCTCATTCTGATCTCTCACCTCACTTATTGTGCCATTGAGTCGATCAATATCCTCAGCTGAGCGCTTCTTGTGCTGCCTCAGCTGAAATGATTGCATCATGAGCATCTGCTCGAGCTTTTGAATCTTCTGTGCATTAGCTCGCAGGCGACTCTCATGGATGATTTTGATGCGCTTCACTTCATCTTCCCAGTGTTTCTCCTTGTCCTGTGCGCAATCAAGGAGAGAATTGTTTTCTTTGTCATTTGATGGGGTTTCTTAGGGGATCTCACAAATTGGATATCTCATGAGGTTAAATTAACAAAAAAATATGTACAAAATATATAGAAAATGAAAAAGGGAAAATATACCTGATGAACTTTAAATATTACTTTTTCATTGTGCTCCATTGTCTGGCGCAAGTATGCAAGTTCCGAGTCACGATCACGCAGTGCTGCCTCTAATTCCGATATGCCAGAGTCTGATGGCGATGGTGTCATATCCAATAGATCCTGATGATGGTGGTGATGATGGTGATTGTTGTGATGATGATATGGCATTATTGTCTTTCTGTTGGATTAAGAATTGCCTCAATTTTCCATCGAATACTCTTGCATCACTTTCACTTTTATCTTTCTCCCATGATCCCCATTACTTACATTGTACTGTGACTAGTTGCTATTGAGTCGGGAGACTTTGATATTGATTCTAGGCTGTCGTATGTGTTGTAGTAATGCAGTGATTTACGATTGCCAACGCTGCAATTGTACCTCAAATCGCTGGTGCCTGGGATAGGGGGGAAAAAGAGATCGATATTAGGTAAAATTGTGATCTAATTGTTGGGGAGAGTTCGATTTCTTACTGCCAAACTTCAAATTCGTCCCTACGTTGGGTCCCAGTGACGGTGTTGATCCATATCTATCGCCCAAGTCACTGAATCTCTGGTTCACAGGCTCTCCGGATATGTAGGGGATAGGTTTGAAGGCGATGGGTCTTATCACTTGCTTCCCCTGTAAAATGGAAAAGTATGAATATTAATGTTAATCAATACCAAAACATTTCCCCTGACGTATATCGCTAAGTGGAAATTAGCTTTTGCAACTGTTTAGGCATTATAAACTGAATTTGAACTTAAAATTTGTGTAAAAAAAATCCTTATATTGTCGGGATTCGAACTCGCTACAACCACATCAAAGTGTATTGTTAGAAATGACTTACCTGTTCTAGAACTCCACTGCATGATTGAATTTTGGGTGGTTTAGCGTCTCCCACGGTTTGTTGTGTTGTGCCTTCCGACGTTTCAGTTGTTGGTGCTGTTGTCTCATTTGCTGGCTTGTTCTGCTCAAAGATGTCTCGAATGAGGCGAAATTGTGACTTTCGACTATTGAGATCATCAATGGAGGAGTTCATTCGATGGTGTTGAGCCACAATGTCCGTGAGGCGCTTCTGTTCGCGACGGGATTTGAGGGTGCCGGTGGTGAAGGGGGGAACCACATTGCCGGGCAATTGGAGTGATGTGAGGGGGGATGAAGAGGCTGTTGTGCTCTTTATTGGTGTGTATATGTTGTTTTCCAGCGATGATGATCGAAAGTGCCCCTTTGGTGCAACATTCGATGCCACAGATGACGATTGATGGTGATATTTTGCCGGTTCAACTGACATTCTCAAGTGTCCGGGTTGTGTTGAAGATGGTGAGAGAGAGAGAACCGGAGAAAGAAGAATCACCGTAAATGTCTTTTCTGTGAAATGAATGAGAGTATATGGTTAGAGGACAGAATGAGACTGATGTTGGCGATAAGATACAATATGTTTTATATGGTATGAAGAGAAGTTGCGCGCGCACATGAAATTTCTTTCCAGTTTGTATAGGGAAGGAATTGTTAAAATGTTGTCACTGGTGTTATATGTGCAACATTTTCACGTGGAAAATTCACAACCAATAGATAAAATCACATGTGGGAAACATTTAATAAATGTCGTAGACATTTGAAATTCTCTTACGGAGGAGGTTTCAATTGCATTCAATGTGTCTCTCTTTCATCTTGAGATGCCATGGCAAAGACGAGAGAGAGAGATGTGAGTGCTCTGTAAGAAGAAAATACGGGCTAAATCTCGCCAACAGTGCTTCTTTATTGGATGTCGTATAATACGCTTTGGATTAAGAGGGGTCACGCAGTTTGATTCCATATTGTCCACTTAGGTTTGCTAGATTGGTGAGATATTCAGTTTCTTATCAGCTTCTTATGAAGTTTCTATCAACAAACGTTTGAGTTATAGATCCTGAACAAACGAAGCAACTATGAAAGGAAATTTTGCCTGAAAGCTTAAAATTTGCAGAATAGTGCAATAACGTCAATATATGAGGTTTTAGGGATTATTTCTCACAAGTTCTAAAATTAGACAGTTTGTAGTGTTTGCCCTTTACGCAGTCCCGAGAGTGCGTGTGGGAGCAAATAAGAAGTCATCACCATCAATATAAGCGAATGGTGTTCATTAAGAGTGAATTGTCTCATGTGTCTCCACTTTATTTTTTTTTCGTCGCTCCTTTTGGCATTAGAAGCTTGCGGTTTTTTGATCGACTATACATGGGAATGCAATTCATAGATTGGCAGCAAAAATCATGAATGTGTTTATATGCTGAGATATAGATTTGTGAGGGAATTGAGAAAAAGCGAAAGTTTCACAATTTGCACAAGACCACAAATAGGTAACACAATGTACCATCTAGGTGTGTCACCTGGAGTGTGTGTAAAATATTAATTGAATTTTCAATTGATGAATGGGAGATGATGAGAAGTGTTACTTCCTTATTGGGAGATCTGGGAGAGATTGTTGGAATAGTTTTCAGGGTTTCTTTCTGTTCTATAATATTTTGATTTGTTCATATAATGCATGGAATATTGAGGTTATAATGGACCCTCTAATCTAGCATCCGCCATTTTGAAAGACATTAAAATATTGTTTCTTGAATAATTTCGCTTCTGTTCCATAAACCGGGCTAAAAATTTAATATGTTGTATTTGAGGGCAAGACCTTTCCAAATATGTTAGCCGGACCCTAAGTATTAGGGTCCATACTAGGGTCTCTGAAGAGACTTATCAGGTGTTTTTCTCTTTTTTTTTCTTGCAGAAATTGGCGTGTGTGTTTTTGAAGCTTTCGAGGGACACAAGAGAAGTGATCGAAAGTTTCAGTGAGTGGAGCTGCTGCGGAGAGAGAGAGAGAGTGAAGCGGATCTAAAGGCGATATTCCAATTATTCCATGTGGTGATGATTAACGCACAGACAACAGTGTGAACAAATGATGGCAGGAAAAGACGACAAAATGGAAAGGAGTGATATCGAAACAATTGCCAATGTAGATCATAGTCATAGCGTTAAGGATTACTTTAGGTATGATGAGTTCCTGCCAGGCGGTGGTGCACCTGTTAGTGGTTGGGGCACACCCAAACAGGGTGCCACATGGGGTGAGAATGCTGGAGGTGGTGGTGCGAGTGGTGGTGATCAGGCCAAGACAACGACAGCTGATGACAATTGCAATGATGATGGTGCTTGGGGTACATCGAGACTCAATTTGGGCATTAAGCCACCGTCACAGTTCGATTGGCCGCCACCCGGTAATGGTGCTAGTGCCAGTAAGGTGCCAAAAGCAGACAGCAGTGCAGTGGTGGAGTCGACGACGACCCCACAGCAGCAGCAGGTGGACAATCCCAACGGAAGTGTGAATCTGAATCCGGTGAAGCAACAGGAGGCGGCCTCGGTGGAGTCTGAGGCGGCTGCGGCGCCGGTGGCCAATGCTAAGAATCAACTCAATATATTGCGTGATGCTCTGTATGCCTATGAGGGATGGGGCAAGGATCACGTGAATCAGGAGACTCAGTGGGAGGTGGCGTTGTCACCGACGAAATCTCTAGAGGTGTCAGGGGGTGTGGCGGCGCCCACGGGCACTGAATTGTGGCATGATAACCTCAGTAAAACGGGTTCGGCGTCAGTGCAGGCGTCCGAGGAGCGTGGCACGTGGGATCATGTGCCATCGTCGAATTTCGGCGGAACTTGGGGGGATAACAGTGAGATTGATGATGGTGGAAGTGTGTGGTCCACGACACCCAGTGTTCCGCAGCGTGAGTTCCAGTGGAACATTGTGGAGGGCATACCGGCGGTGAATAAGGCTCCTGGGGCTGCTGTTGTGCCACCACCACCCACCGTGGCCTCAGTGGAGGCGGAAACTGGTGCCTTGGGCGGCAATATCTGGTCATCAGCTGGAGGTGGAGGAGGAGTACCTGCAGCACCCACTTGGGATTCACGTGCCGACTCGATGATTAGAGGAGGTGTAACGGGAAGACTCAATCTGATGGATAATAATCCGTCAAAGGCTAGTGGATGGGGTGGTGAGGATCCATTGGTGCAGTTGCCACCACCTCAGCCGGCGACGACGTCCTTCTGGAGTCAGCATCAGCCACCGCAGGTGCCGGCGCCACCGGCCACGGTGGCCAATTGGAATCACGACATTCCCGATGTGAATGCAAGGAGCCGCTTGGCGGCACAACCCATGCAACCGCCACCCCTTCAGGATCGCTTCACGGCAAAGCCGGATAATCCATGGGGGCAGAATATCACGAAGAATGGACTGTGGGACCAGATGGGTGGCGATCGGGTGCCATCGGAGGCGCCGGCTGGTTTGTGGGGAAAGTCCGGAAAGTCTGGTGGTGTTTGGCCGGATCCGGGTGAGTTTCGCAATTGGCAGCCGCCAAATGGTCAGGCGGCGGCACCACCGCCGCCAGGGCATTATGCACCGAATGGGATGAATAAGTATGGCAGTGGCAATCGGATGGGTGGCACAAACAAAGTGCAGGAGATCATAAGGAGTAGCAAACAATTCCGTCTCATGAGCACAATGGGCTTCAAGGCTGACGACATCGAGACCGCCCTCCAGATGACAAATATGAATATGGAGGAGGCGGTGGAGTTGCTTGGGCAGCCACAGAGGGCGGCCATGGGGAAGTTCGGCGGCGGGGGTGAGTTCTGTGAGCCAGGACGTGCCTTATCTGGGCGTTTTCCACCACCACCACAGCATCCGCAACAGCAGCAAAGTGGCGCTATGAATGGCAGTGGTTTGGACAATGCACAGCTGCTACATCTGCAGAAGTACCTGAATCAGGCTTCCAACAACCCTTTGGCATCATCACAGGGGGCTGCTGGGGGTGGCATTAACTTAAATCAACTCCAGGCGGCTAATCAGACCACCGAACCATCCATACATCAGCTACGTGGACTTGTGCAGCAGATCGAAATGGCAGTCCATGCTGGTTACCTCAATCAGCAGATTCTCAATCAACCGCTCTCTCCTCATACTGTGCAACTACTAAGTCAACTCTTGAATAATATCAAGGTGGGTCCGGACATGCACCAGACAGCTCTCGATGGATTGCTAATGGAATGTCTCTTGCAGCACCTTCCTGCACCACAAAATCAAATATCTTCTCAGCCATCAGTCTTCAATAAGCAACAATCAGTTGCTGATTATCAACGGGCTCAGCAGCAATTTGATCCGCTCGCATCGTTGCAGGGAAATTTCTCAGACTTGGCATTAAACAAGGTGAGCGGATTTATATTTTTATACTTTTGAAGAGATTTTTATCATTTTTAATGATTATTTGAAAAAATTTGAAAAGATTGAAAAGTTTTTTTTTGATAAGAAATCATTTTTAGCGATTTTAAAGAAAATTCTTTTGATTTAAATTAGGGATGAACAGAAATCAGTTGTTTCCATTTAAAAGATTTCATTTGAGCCGTGACAATTAACTTGCTGGCTTGCCAGTGAATTTACGCCATTTTTGTCCAGGCTAACATAACCTCTATCGTATTTAGGGCGAATTTTCCCTCATTTTCACATAAAAACCAACGGAAATAACTTCATTTGAATCTTCACTGCATTTTCAAACCTCCACAAGCTTCAGAAAATGTATTTTTTGCAAAAAAAATGGACAAAAACTGTTTTCCGCGAGTCGCTGTCAAATGTCAAATCATTTTGTGAGTCGAATTGATATTTGGCGGCGCATTCCCTTCTAAAAGTGAAAAATCTATATATAAATTTGAGAAAAATGCTCAAAAAATCATGATTTATTGACTAATATTGACAGCGACGCGCTGGAAACAGTTTTTACCCATTTTTTCTCAGAAAGCTCATATTGTCAAGCTTCCAGAGGTTATAAAACGCAGTGGAAAGGCTAATGAAGTTTTTCCATTGGGTTTTATGCAAATATGAAGGAAATTTCGCCTAAAATGATATTTGAGGTTATTTTAGCCTTGTCAAAATGGCGGAAAGCCACTGGCATGCCACTTTCAGGAACTGTTATGGCGCCAAATGCAAATTTTTGAATGAGGTTAACAGACTTTTGCTCATCCCTGATTTCAAACAATATTTTTTTGAATTTCAAACAAAATTTTTAAATAAATTTGAATCATTTCACCAAAAATCTATAATATCCAGTAATTTAAAGAAAAAAATTGAATTCGATTAAAATGTTTTCTTTATTCCTCAATCAAAAAAAAAAGAATCAAAAGCTGCCATTCTCGCAAGCTCAGGCTCAAGCTCAAGCCCAGGCTCAGGCTCAGGCCCAGGCGCAAGCTCAGGCCGCCACTCAAGTGCAGAGTCGACTCAACCAGTGGAAACTTCCGCCTAGTGTGACTCCAGACAACGACATGGCGAACTTTTCCAGAGCTCCAGGAACTTCTACGAAACCACCACATCTCACAATGAATTTTTCCATGAACTATGAAGGGTGAGTGTTTGATTTTTGGGGTTTTTTTTGTGAAAGTTGAGGAGTTGATAATGTGAAATTTTTGTTTTGGGGAACAGACCTTGGTCTTCCGAACCAAATAACGCATCTGACGGGTGGCCAGATATTCCAGAATTTGAACCGGGAAAACCATGGAAGGTGAGTTACTAGTAGTCCAAAACAGATAATTGCTTGTGTTATTTGCTTTTCGAACACTTTAAACTTAATGTAGTCTTAAATATTTTACATTCACAACCAATAATTGACAACATCATCTCAACAATTTTCAAAAAAAAAAAAATATTTTATCAAAACAAAAAATAATATTAATTTAAAAACAAAACAAAAAAAAATTGATGAAATATTTCGTGTTTGATAAAAAAAACAAATGTTAATGATAAACAGGGGCCTCAAATCAAGACAATGGAAGATGATGAAATGTGATGAATTTTGAGTTTAAAGAAAAACTTTTACAACAGAGCAGCATACAAAATGATGATGAATGATAAGAGGATGATTTCACAGACACTCACATAAGCACACACGCTAAAAAAAAGAGTTTATGATAAGCTTTTAAAAAGTGTGGATTATGAGGACACGCCAAAAAAAGAGAGTAAAAAAAGTGTTTTTGTTTATTTTGAATTTCTTGTATTAAAAAAAAAACGTTTCTTCCCTGGGAATAGCGAAAATGTTACAAAGAAAAACAAATGATATGAAAATTCTCATTTAATTTTATACTGATAGCAATGAAAGAAAAAAAACGTTGAATCACACACACACCTCTAATTTACACAGTAATAATGTAAAAAAAAAACAACAATAAAGAGATGAAAAAACACACTACATGCCTTTAGATGTTAAGTGAGAAAAAAAGGGACAAAGATAAAAGTGCAGATGAAAAGTGGATAAAAAATTTGTAGATGATAAATGAAAACTAAAAAGATAAAACAAAAGTTTTAAAAAATGAGGTAAAAACAAAAAAGTATGATAGAGAAAATGAGGAAATAAAGAAAAAAACGTTTTTAAGGTGTTATTAAGCTGTAAAATGTAATGGAGATTGATTAAACTGTGATTTCAAAATAGCAAAGTACATAAATGCCACTTTAAAAAAAAAATCATGTTATCAGTTTTCTTTCCTGTTTGTAAAATCAATGCATAGACATTTTTAAAGTATAAAAAAAAACAAAATGATAAAAATGTTTTTAATATTATTGTAAGAGCGATTAGTGAATCGTGTTTTTTTCTTCTTACTTTTTTTTTGGTATTGTAATTGTTCAATATTTTTTTGCACATGAGAAAAAAAATGAATACATTGTACACACACAAAGGGCGCGCGCGAGAGAGAGAAAGAAAGAGCGAGAGAGGGAGAAAGGGAAAGAAACAAAGATTGATGAGAATGAAGGAGGGTTTAAGTACGAAAGAGAAATAATTAAATTATTGTAATGATATTACAAGAGAGTAAAAAAAAACAAAAAAAAAATAAATAGTTGTTTAGGTATTAGATACGAATAATGTTTAACCATAAATATGTACATCTTGTATACCGTTATGGTGAAGTTCGTGACTTTGAAACAATAATACCGTGTGTTCTAAGATGCAGAACTTTTTTTCTATAATGCCGTGTAACTTGTTCTATCCTGAGCAATTCCTCGTCCCAAGCAGAAATGGCTGACATCGATTTTTGACGACCGAAATATGACTTGACTTGGAAAGGTAAGTTTATGGTTCAGATTTATAAAAATTTACTAGTTTAAATGATAAATTATCCACATAATTTGGTTATGATGACCAAATTTATGACTAGTAAATTTCATGACTACGTAATGATGTTATAACGTATTTGTCTCTTAAACTGTCAAATACAATGACTTTTGGTTGCGTTCTATTTGACAGCGACTATCAATCTTGACAATCGATTGGAGTGTTATGAATTGATTTTTAAAAGTATTAAAATAGGTTATGTTAAATTCAAGGGAAATTTTTATAGCCTATTAGAAGATCCAAGGGATATTAACTCTTCAAGTCTCACATAACCTAAAAACATGAAATAGAACGGGTTGGAAGATATGGAAATGAACGCGAGTCAGTGAAAGTTTCGACCGTTTGACAGTCCAAAATCGCCGTGGGACACTCGAAGTGTTAATGGGAAAGGTCCGCCATTTTGGCATTAGGGAAAGAATTCAATTGAAAAGGTGACGTGAAAAACTCATTGAGAAGAAAAGAGTTACTGTTTCATCGAAAAGAAATCTGTAAGTGCGTTATTTAGTAATAAGAAGCATGGATTCTATAAGATTTGTTAATATTAAAAAAAAACTCGAATGAACGCAGATAAAGAAGGCAATTTATCTCAAAATTTAGTTCACAAGTAGTTCTCACAAGTAAAACACTTTACGAGACGAAAGTATTTAACACTTGAACTCTCACATATGTCAAATTTCTGTCAAAGAACGAGAGAGATGATATTGACAGCAATACGTGTGAGTGAGAGATCCTATAGTTTGACAGTCCAAAGTCGTCGTGTGAGATTCCAAAAGTTAAGAATTAAGGTCCAATAAAGGAATTCTGACAGCAAATTTCAAGAATTAGGGGCCCTGAATAACAAATCTTAAAATATTTCTTAATCCAAATTTAGAAACAGAACTTTAAAATTGGCGAAGCGCCATCTCTGAATTATTCCGAAAACCGAGAAATCAAGAAATGAAGAATAAAGATTGCTCCTGATTAGAGCAGTTAGACAAGAGAAACCTTATATCTGACAATAAGTGTCACCTCATTTTACGAAAAAGTCTTCGAGGATTTAGCAAAATTAAGATTTGAAACATTACAAACCGCGATGTTTGAACCTACGATCACTGAAGTGTTAATATAATTATTACCTCAGTGGAACTTTGAAAATCCCCAGAAAACCCAAAAACTGTGTCAAAAATCATAATAATTTTTGTATGCTAAATATCACCCAATTTGACTTGAGTCCACCTTTTCTGCTTGGGTAGCATTTTGCTCCTTGGCGAGGGAAGAGCTCGCCATTGTCTCTACGCGTGCACTTGCCGCGGATGGAGTCCGAACGGGGTGGTTTCTCCTCCAAGAGGGGACCATCAGATACCATCCGAGAAATTCCATTGTGTGCTGAGCATAAATTATCCGCCACAGATGAGACAATGAAAATGTAAGTGGTGTGCAAAGATTCTCACATGTTTTCACAGAACTTTTTCCCCTTGTTCGCTAACATCACGAGTAAATCGGGATTTTTTTTGCTCTGCCTCCCACCTCCCTATTTTCCTTGAACAGGGGAGAGAACCTGCGAAAGTTGCACATCCGATGGACTGGAGTTATTCCTGTTTACATATAGATTTTCTTGAGACTTTTGCATTTAATGTGGTTAATCAACATTATTTTCGCTACTTTTTCTTTGATCAATTAATCAGTGTGGATGTTGTCCGGGAAGTGAAGAAATGACTCTTTTTTGCAGGCAAACGAGAGCAAAGAAAGACGTCCAACGAGTTAATGATTTGCTCATTTAATATTACAGGGCAGTGATGGAAATAATGAGGCAATCACTGGTCAAGGACTTGTAAATTCAGTTTAATTTTTGAATTTGAAACTCAACTGAAGATTCAGGAAGCTAATTTTAATTTTGGCGCCAAAATTTTAACCTCAAAATTATCTCGAGAAATGATGCATTTTGGTAGCTGAGGTTGAGATCTTTTAACAATTTTTTGAATTTTTATTTATTGTAACTGCAAAAATATCATCGTCACAGTCCTGTACTCCACATTTCATGCATTCTCACTACATAGAGAATCTTCACTTCGTGGTATTTTGAAATTAAAACCGACGTGATGATGTATTTGAGATGAGAATGGCATTATCGCCAAACTGGTTGAATATTGCAACATTGTTAGACGCACACAGTTTGTAAAATAAACTGAGGTGTGCTAAATGGGAATTTTCAAGATCAGCCACCAAATAAAATGCGCCGAAGAATTCTATAAATCAATCCCTCCATTTTCCATTATAAAGATAGATTATGCGGTTGCGGAGGTCTTGGGCTCTCCACAAGCCGTTGGACTTGGCTTGCGGAAATATTTAAGAAATTGAGATGTTTTCATAAGATTATTCAATTTATTCTCTCCTCAACGAAAATACAGATTTATAACTTTTTTCTTTTAAGAAGAATCGTGTGTGTGTGGAAAAGTCACTCAAGAGTGAATTGCTTTGCTCAAAAGTGCCAATAAACCATTTTTTCCAGTTATTTCAACCATTAAATTTGGATGATTGAAACGGTAATAATTTTGGTGTTTTTTTCGGAGAAAATCATCATGAAAATGAAGTACATTAGTGCAGCTCTTATTGCCGAGTAATATTCCCGCGCTTTTGTTGAGAATTGTTAAGGCTTTAAAAGTCCGAGTGAATTGAGGTGAAAAGGCAACAAAGAAGTGACTTCCACTTCAAAAAATTGACCGCGTGATCTTGAATGAGAAAGAATGTATAATTTTCCGGATGGAGTGGAAACACACATCATGGGCAGAAGAGGTGATTTGAGGCCTTTCGAAGAAAAAAAATGGGAGTATGTGGAGTGGTGTTGGAATCGAAAAGAGAGTTTTTCATTTCTGAGAGTTCCTCAATTGGTTGTTTTGTAATATCCAACAGCCATGGTGGAGCGCGCGGCGCGAGAAGTGTATCTCTGTATCCACAAGAGTCTTTCGCCTAGCGTGGGAAAGTTCCTCAATGGCCACTTCTCGAGAGAACACTAAACGTACCAACAATGTGTGCAATGCTATACGCCTCTATTTATTGTCTGTATAGAAAATTATCGTTACACGTTCCACTGCGCGATCTTGGGCTCGATTTTTTTTTCTACTGCTGCTCCTCCTGTTCTCTCCCCACAAGTTCTTTCCTCCGTGGATTATGATTTCTGCGTGCCCCATGCGAGTGACTCGCCATCGAAATCAAAACCCATGCCATGAGAATCCCATATACGAAGATCGGTGCAATTAAGAAGAGCAAAAGATCAATTTCTCGTGTCAGAGATGGTGAAAGGCAGGAGAAAAAGAATCTATTGAGATCTCTTTGCTTGGGAGTCTTTGTGGGTGAAATCGCGTTTCATCTTTCTCCTAAGACGCTCTATTACATTCCCGGATTCGAGAGTGGCAGGAAAGAATGAGATCTAGAGGTGAGGGGATACTTATTTTGGAGTTGATGTACAAGAAGGACTTCACGAGCTGATCTTTATCTGCTTTTTGGGTAGAATTTATCAATTCTTTTATTAAAATCACTTTCTCAAAAATAAAAAAGTAATTTTTGAAATTTAAGGACCAAAGGACCAAACAAATTTCTTTGAATTCAAATTTATCTGTTAAAATGCGTTAATTGTATTCAAATTTGCGTTCGTAGCGCTAACGGAGATTCTCCGAACTTAACGTGTTCCTGTTTGCTTTATAGGCAGGGATTAGTTTAAAACGATATATCAAATGTATCAAATAGACAAATTTAAATTGTAACGGCCAGTTGTCTGTTCGGCTGTTTGTACGCGTTCCAATAACTTTCAAAAAATCCCCTAATTCTAAATCTTTTTAAAAGTATTTTTTACATTCAATTCATGATGATCACATTTGAACAATAAACTTTGAAAATTTCAATAAATCCCCCAACAAAATAACTTTTAAACATATCTTTGTGTCCAATTTATTTCTCTATTGATACTCCCTTGAGTCTATTGTGAGCACTTTTTTTCTGCTTTTTCTCCTTGTGCTTTTTTCCGCACAACTCTGACCAAGAAAATGCTGAATTGTGCGGGATGAAATCAACAATAAATCAATATATAGATGAATTTAATTGTTCTTCATGGGCGATCGTGAGATGTTGGATGCTTTGCGCAATCCAAAGAGCCAATTTGCTCAATTTGTGAATGGCAAGTAGGTAGAGAAAGAGACTCTGTTTTTGCTGGGGCAAAGCAATGAAAAAAAAAATCCCCATCCAGTGCTTTGGGTCAACCACTGAAGAGACGTTATAAAGCAAAAAGAAAAGAGGAGGAGATGGAAAAAATGATCAGTGCCAAGAGAAACGATCTCGTCCATCGAGACTCACCCAATTTAGCATGGATTTTCTTGGCTATATATTTGTATGGTTTTTGAACCATTTCAACTTGTCGATGTTGCTGCTGCTGCAACTTTATCTCTTTTCTCTCTCTTGGCCTCAACTGTAAATTGTCCGTGTGTAAAATGTTCAAATCCGAGAGGAATGAATACTTGTCTCGGCCGAGAGACATAGGCACAACACCAGCCACAAATCCGGGAGGGATTCCGCGAGGGGGTTCAGCGAGCGCTGAAATATCACAAAAATTATTACTCTGAGAGCCGCCACAACTTCAACAAAAAAAAAAGCTACTCGTTCCGCTCTTGTTCCCTATTCCATACACTTTATTTCTTTTAATTTGTATTATATTTAAATTGTGAGATTATAATCGAGAAAAAATCAGCATTTGCTCACATTTTTTCTCTTTCCTTTGACTTTGTCTAATTTTTAATAACATAACAATTGTTTAATGTGTCTGAGGGGGACTCAGAAATATTTCGTCACAGTTTCTGCGAAAGCAAGAGCCAAAAGAATTAACGAGAAAGTGAAACGTGTAAAAAAATCGTCATCCATGTCTCGGAGGAATTGCATAAAAGACACATTTAACAGCGACACTCATTTTTTAGATCATTTTTCGTGATTTTTTTTCACGTCGACAAGCCACGCAAGCGTCTGGACACTCCATAAAGATCACCAGCACTGATCACGACAATCATTTTGAGCTTTTGAACTTTTTTTCACCATCATTCTATTGAGCAATTGTCGTGCCTGTGAATATTAATTTCGCAACTTAACGACCATTTCCCAGCAAGAGGCACTGTCCTCTGGTTTATGTTGGATGCTGCCTCCGGGGAGAAAAATGTCATTTTCATCTCCGTCCTGGGTTTTTCAGCTTCATTTCCTCACGATAGATAATCTGTTTTTTCCTCCCTTTGCAATTAACACCAACAGTGGGAAGCTTATAAGTTTATATCGTTTTGCATCATCTGAATATAGAAATCAATTGGATATTAGAGGACGGATTATGGAAGTTTCAATGGAATCTTCCATGAACTTCCATGGGATGTTTCCACAGATTTCTCCACAGTTCAACCATTGCCAAGAAAAAGCTTCCCAAATCTCCAATCTGAAGACTTTGAAGAGCTTTCAAATCTAATAAGCTCTCAAATTCTTCAGAAGCTCTTCAAAATTGCCAAAGCTTAGTCAAGACTTCAAAAAGCTTTAATAAATGGATTTAGCTTAAAAAAAAGTTATCCAAAAGCTTTATTTTTAAAATGTTCGTTAAATTTTGCAGAGCTTAAAAAGCTTTGAGAATCTTTGAGAAAACTTGAAGCTATCAAGCTTTTTTTCAAAGTTAAGGGATTTTAATAAAAGCTCCTGAAAGCTTTCAAAATCTCAGCAAGTTTTCCTGATAGTGAGTGAGTTCAAAAAGTTCTTAAACAGATCCAAAAGCTGTAGAAAAGCACGAAAAGCTTTTTAAAGCTCCCGATCTTCTGTGAATGCTTTCAAAATTACTTATCTTAGCGTTCCTATTCCATTTTCAAAAGCTCTCTCGCATTTGCTTAAAACAAATAGCTAAAGCTCAAAATTATGTTACCAAAAGCTCTACTATAATATTTTTCTACTTTTTTATTACATAGATTTTTGTCTCAGCAATTATTATATAATGCATCCAAGTTTACATATTTTTTTAAAGTTCAGGAATTTTCTTGAAAGCTCTACATTTTAAGAAGATCAAACTATTTCTTTAAAGCTCATCACAAGCTGACTTAACGCCTGAATGCTTGAGCACTTCCAGTCCAAGGTACACTACTTCTTATCATAAAATCTCCCCCTTGATTCATTGAGCTTAAGATAATTGAAAATTTCAACCGTCCCCAAATTCCAGTTCTTTTGAATTCAAATTCAAATTACCCATTCCTGTAACGACTTATCGAGTTCCTAATTGAAAATTTCACTGAAATCTTCACAATAACTTCCCATCAGCGACAAACACTTGAGAGTAAGAACCCATTCGGTAAAATGGAACAGAGAGAAACAGTGTGGAAATCGATAGACAAGGAAGAAACTCGTTGCACGTTGTCAGGTGTGGTTGAGAAAAATGATGCTGTGACATCGAATTTCATATCAAGTGATTCTCTATTGAATGTGGGTAATTTACTGTTAATGCCATCCAAAGTGCGACAGGTTGTGTGACCATAAAACACTGATTTTGTTTCCCCGCAATCGCATTAATGGCTTTTCCCGCCACTCCGCGGAGATCACCTCTTTTTTTTTCTCTCTCATCCATTCCTCTCCGATCTCAGATATATATAGTGTGAAAAAGTGTCCAACGAAGAAGCTGGGAGAGATATTTGGCGGGGACTTTATTGATACATCTTAATTGTTGGCGCGAGGGGTAAAAAATTGCGAGGAAAGGTGTTTGATTGTGAGCGAGGGATTAAGTTGGTGAATGGAGTATTTTGTGTTTATCGCGCGGGGGGCTTTTTTTTCCTCCACTTGTGATGGCAAAACTGGCTAACATGAATGTGCTTTCAGGTGATTGTGTTGAGTGTATGGTGAAAATAAGTCTCTGGTCAGGGGGAGATAAAGGCGGTCTTTGGGCCAAAGAGCCATCTCCGCGCGCTCTCGCGAAGAGATGAAGAAAAGAACGCTCCAAAACCCGATTATGTGGCGGTGAAATCCGTTACTGAACCAATACGCGATCACCTCTAAAACTAATGAAGATTGTATGCAAAATGAGACTTGCAACGCCAAGAACTCGTCTCGGCTGCCCTTAGCCACCTTCTGGGAATGGATCGTGTCGAAGGAGAGGCATGAGAATTGTCCGGAGGCTGAAATGGGACACACTAATTGGTGCAAAGTATCAATGGGTGATCGTGATGAGTACTTAACCCACTTGCCAACGATCACACACGATGGTATTCGCCATAGTTCCAATACAACTAGATCTGACCATTTCTGTGCGCGCCTCTTCCCGGCGTCATGATGTTGAGTAATCGCGAAGCGTGGAAAAATTCACATAATTTCCCAAAATGGTGATCTTGAGCTTGACTCTTGGCGTGCGGACAAGTCGTTTTGTGGGCATCAGAGAAGGTCATCGTGGTTTTATTGGCATCCGATTGATCATGGGTGATTGCCAATGGAGAAATTATGCGATCACCAGTCTCTCTTCCATGAAACACTGTCCGTCTTCTTGGAAATCTTCATCACGCGCGCCCAAAAAATCTTTGAATCTCTCTTTGCACACTTATCGCTCTTACAACTTCCATCTTGACCATCAATTTGGGTGTTTCTTATTTGGGGAAAACGGTATTGAGTGTAAGATTTGCGTCACATCCGTTTAACCCAATAATTCAAACTCCTCAATAATACTAATATTGCATTAATGATAAATCAATTTTGATAAGGTTGAATAGAATATAATAAGTTTTGGCGCCAAATGCTCCGCACAGAGGTTAGAAACTTGACCCAATAAACATCAGATCCTCAAGAAACACCTATGACTTGTCCTACCTTTGTCCGTAGCACTAAACTATTAATC
Organism: Phlebotomus perniciosus; assembly: GCA_918844115.2. NCBI lineage: Eukaryota > Metazoa > Arthropoda > Insecta > Diptera > Psychodidae > Phlebotomus > Phlebotomus perniciosus. Next base: position 15,137 of record CAKKOB020000597.1, on the reverse strand, counting down.
TTCACGGAAGGGAAACTTCTAAGCGCAGAATATCATTATTCTCGTTCTTAAGGCAAAAAGCGCGGGAAAAAAATGATGGCGGCTTCTCGTCACCAATAGTCACAACAAGAGGCATATAGCGGTTAATTGTGACCTCTGAACCATCACAATCACTCACAATTACCATTGAGTGACCCACTTGCCGCCACTTAACACGGCCACACCAGCGATCATTGATGCATCTCAAGCTCCGTCATTAATTTGTGACACACTCTCCTATTCAGGTGCGCCGCGAAGTGGCGGAGGAGGCATTCTGGTGGCAGGTGTCGTGGTGCAAAGGGATGCCATCAGAATACGGTGATGGATGAGGCAATCACACAGAGGATCGCCTTGAGACACATGGCATTAGAGACGAGTCATATTTCATAGAAAAAATTTTGCTGAGCAACTAAATGGCGCCTCAATGGGTCCTCTTGTTTACACAGCCAAACCCATTTTTGCACGTTTGTCCCTGAGACTCGACCGAGTGGTCGATTCACTCACCGGGGCCTCAATGAGATCTGTCCAGAACAGTCAAAATCCTCCCAATGGGGCGCCACTCACATCGCCATGGAGACAATCGATCGAAACAATACAAGACGATGTCGCCGACAGACTTTTATGCCGCATTTCTTTCAGCCAAAGTGAGGGGTATTCATTTGGGAACTTTAAAGAATTTCTATAAGTTTTAAGAATGATCCAAGTCTGGAAAACTGATCTATTACCAGGGAAATGTTTCAGAATATCAAGGATTTGAATTAGAGAATGTAACGGTTAAATTTCAAACCCTTGATCTTCGATCACCGAATGATCTCCCCTTTTTTGATGATCCTCTTTGACTTATTAAAAAATCTCATCATGCTGAGAATAATTTCTTGTGCTCGTGGTCCATCTCAGGGTGAACAATGAATCAATCAGGCAGGGAGAGGCGCATCGTAAATTGTTGATCCATCAGTGATCGAGGGAGGGCTCCTTGCTGCTTAGTGTGACTCGGGTGATTTATGGACGATGATGGAATGTTCTCAGGAAGTCATCCGGCGACTATCTATCGTTGTGACCTCGCACCGCGACAGGAAGGTCAGAATATTATTTCCACATTAGTCCGACATACAATGTTGACACGGAAGGCATCAACGATCCCCATCCGCCGAGGATCGGGGCCCGGGAAAAGGTGAAATAGCACATTTAGCGCGCTCAATCAACTGACAACATGGAGGCAATTTGAGATTCTCCGGGGACTCCGTAATTGACACATTGTTGATTGCAAAATGGGCGAGGGAAAAGAAACAAGAATGGATCTTCGCGAGAGTGATCAGCGATACCGGTTATTCTTCATGAAGCACAGCATAAAATGCATTATGTTGGGTATTAGTTTGGATCTTTTTTTTATATATCTTTCTTAAATCTCTTTCGCCTAGATCATTTTCCCATCGATCTTCCGACGAGATGACATTTTGAAATGCACCCATTATCTCCTCCATGAATTGCTAATGAGCCACAGAGCCAGTAATTATCGTGATATTTGTGAAATTTGTCGTTTTTCACGATTTTCTCTCCATATTTGTGGTTTCATTTAAGTGAAGGTCTTTCAACAGATGGTTCATCAAAGTGTTTGTTGCATAATGACGCTTTTAAGTGATTAGGCACTTTTAGGTTAATCTGTTGGATTTGTTCAGGCTTTCGGAGGATGTGTCCTAAGGACAAGATTCAAGATTTCAAGGGTTTTCGACCGTTTAATTTGAATTCTCCTTTTGCAATTTTGATGCAATTGAATGACTAGCGAGATTGAAAAGGGGTTTTCGTGGTCTCCGAGGGGGGCCTCGATCGCTGGCTCAGAAAATGGTACATCTTGTAGACCCACTTGTCTGCATGATTAATACTTTTTTGCACCACATCGTGCTCTTCCCACTGGACAGCCATCCCGATTCCTCTGGCACTGTGACACGTTCCCCTGCACGGCGACGTGTTAAGCGTTTCTCTTTTTTTTTACCTGCTCCCTCTTGGCGCGCACTTTGGTGGACGATCACGTATATTTTATAATTCTATTGATGATGATAATTATGGGAGGCACTCACAATCTCATGACACGAGCCATCCGGACAGCGTCTGCGCGGGCAAATATACATGAGAAGAGCGCGAGCAGAAAAAGAAACGAGACCAAAAGACAGAACGAGTCTGTTGCCCAAGAATTGCACCAACTGATTGTGATTCTCGAAGCCACTCTTCTTTGATCTTTTCTCAATGGCAATGGGTGCGCGCTTCTTCAGCAAGACATTCGTATGTGGTGTTCGATAAATAAATCCCCAATTAAATGCACAGGCGTACGAGAGAGACACTCGCATAATTATAAAATGTTATTAATGTGATCATGTGCATAAATTACACCCTTTTCTCAAGTCGCCGACATCCAACATTTTCTAAATCCGCGCGCGCATATCTTTGTCTGCGCCAGGGCAAAAAGAATTGAAATGTTGAGCCTCCAGAGGCTGTGCAGCTTAGCTATGTGATATTTTCAGCAAGAGATTTTCCCATTGATTTCCCCCGCCATGGGGGTCAATAAATAAGATCACTTTAATCTCCTTCGGCGCGTGATCCTCTTTGTGTGATTCATTTTTCATCGGTGGCTCCCAAGTCGTTTTCGGGGGCCTCCCATCGATCTCTTAACTCTCTAAATTATTACCCCAGCATCGCCACACAAAGTGTCTCAATGTGATTTGGATGTTGTGTGAAAAATCAACTGATTAAATCACCTCTTTTTTCTCCAACACCGCGAGAAGAGATCGGCGACAATAACTCGGCTTATTCTCAATTTTATGTCTCTCTTTTCCATCCCATTTCTTTTATATTGCACATTCAAAATGTGCTATGTCTCTTTTTCTTCTTTTCAACCTCTTGTCCGCGAAAGCTTCCGTCCAGCCGCATTAATATTGATCAACAATATGGGATTATGCATGGCGAAGGATTTAATTGACGGCATTTTGGACGATCGGCCAGTGTTATTTTTTTTTATTTGTAAAAAAATTTCCATCTTGTCGGGTCACAATTGTCATCAAAGTTTCTTTTCGCGAAGGATGGAGATATCGTAAATTTCACGAAAACTTGACACTATTACTGTGAACGACCGTTTATTTCCGTGAGATCATTGATTAGGTGGCATTTTGCGTTAAAATGTTTTTATTATTGCTTGTTTTTCCAAAGCTTTATGGTTATCAAATTTCTTTAAAGTAACGGTATTTCGAAATTTAATGTCACACGAAAACGTCATATTTTAATTTGAATTTATCCGTTTAAAAGCCAAATAAACTCAAGGGTGCGGCACTTGGAAATATGTACAAACTTTGTGAGGGAAAAATGAGCTTTCAGAGAGCTTTTATGCCAATCAAAGGTTTATAAAATTATTGTAGAAGCTTAAAGCTTCAAAGTATTCTGGAAAATTTAGAAGCTTTTGTGTAATTTTCGTGAGCTTTTCTTAGATATTTTTTTGGTTAAAATTTTTTAAGAGCTTTTGCGAATTATTCTAAAGCTTTTTGAAAACGTGGTAATGTTGGAAAATAAATTTAAAAAAATTTTGTTCTATGACTTACTCATGACAGGATAAAAGCTCTTCAAAGCTTCTGAAAGCTCCTTTGAGCTTTTCTGAAATGTTTCTTAGCTGTTTAGCCCATAAGAAGCTCATAAATTTCTTAAACTCAAAAATTTAAAAAGCTTTTCTTCAAATGTCTCAGAACTTTTTAGAAAATTTGAAAAGCTTTTAAAAAAAAATCTTTCAAAGCTTTCCGAAGAAACTTTCACTGTACATTTTGTCGCTTAGTGAGTTCCCCTTGTTAAATATTTTTCTGCAAATCTTTTCATCATCATTTTATTGCTTCTTTTGACGACTTCCCACGTGATCCTCTGGTGGAATATTTCGATAATATCTTCACCTCGTTGGATGGATAATTAAATTATCAGAGAGCTAATGTTTCAAGCTGAAAGAATTCCCTCTCGCGATGAAATTGCTGGCGGTATAGAGACACGATCGAAATCTTGTGATCATGCCATGGAGATTGAATTGCAAGAGAGAATTTTCTCTATGGCCAAGGAATCAAATTGATTCCAATCTCCATGAGAAGATATAGAATATCTTATGGGCTAAAGATAGGGGGGAATAATGAGAAATGATTTGAGTGAATTTTCTCAGGGAGTGAATCTATCGGTATATTGCTGAGCAAGTGGTTAACAGTAAAAGTCATTTTCATCATTTTGTTCTCTTCTTCTCACGGACCAGCGAAAGAGGTCTCTCCTCTGGGTCTTTTGGGATGGGTTGAGCTCCGGCTTGGAGTGTGCCTGGGAAGAGCATGAATGGGAGAGATGGAAGTCGATGGGGGTCCGGATTTGTGTGGTTTAACAGAAAAGTGTTGTGTAATATATGGACACCTTTTATGTGACACGTTTACATCTTAATGGGCCATAATCGTCGGTGGATCTAATGCACCATTAATGGACCACAATCTATCTGGCTATTTAATAGGATACCACCCAATAGTTTCCCCATCATCTCTCCGCAACTGCCGCGCGCGTCCAAGACAAATCCTTCCTCGTCGTATAACCAGCATGAAGACCCACCATATCGGAAGAAAGCCACGAGCCGGAACTCCCATTCGATGTTTTTGAACCACTTGCAATCACCAAGATCTCAATTGAGGTGCCATTTGTGCGGAGAATCACATTTTTTCTTCACTCCTCCATCTTTTCAACTGATAATTTATTATCACGGGTGTTTTGTGTGTTAATTGAGATGAAAGTGGAATGAAATGTGTTGCATTGCATTCTTCGAGATGCAAATTCACAAAATAAATTATACAACGCAAATTATGCCCAACGCACAATGAGATTTGTTTATGTTTAACTTTTCTTATTTTCTACCTATCCTCTTTACTCTCACACTGTGCTCCATATGGGTGTGAGGGAGAGGAAAGATTATTAAAAGCACACCCTGTGAGCTTTTATAGTTTAGACAGTT
>CAKKOB020000597.1:0-10017 GCA_918844115.2 Phlebotomus perniciosus | reverse complement strand
GTTTCACATGAAAATTTTACCTTCTAATGACGTTTTACGTACAAGAAGTCTTATCGGACAAATCGGTAACTTGACTGACTTTTATATGACGTCGAAAGTCCCTATAAGTGTCATTTAGTAAGCTTGTGTTCCGTGGGTATAACGTTAATCCATTATGTATTACTTTAAATTGCTTTTCAATTTACTCAACAGACCCAAAATAAAGGTGAAATAGTCAGTAAAAATTAGTAGTAAAATTAGAAACAAAATTTCTAAAGGTAGATTTACGTTATCAAGCATCAAATATTTTTACTAAATGATTATTTTAATTGAGAATACACCTTAAGCTTTAAGCCAGTCTTAGGAATTCTTTAAGCTATCCCCAAGCTTAAGCCAGCCTTAAGCTATCCGTAAACTTAAAACTAGCCTTAAAACTGCATGAAGCTGGGCTTAAGCTTATAGTCAGTTTTGATCTTAAAGCCAGTCTTAGCCTTTAAGCCAAAATTAAGAATTTTTTAAACCAGCCTTATGCTTAACGCCAGCCTTTAGAATTCTTAAAGCTAACCTTAAGCTTAAGCCAGCCTTAAGACAGCTGTAAGCTATCCGTAAACTTAATGCTAGCCGTAAAACTGCTTGAGGCTATGCTTAAGCTTATAATCAGTCTTAAGATAGCTTCAAGTCAACCTTAAGATAGTGATAAGCTAGCCTTAATCATAAAATCAGACTTAAGCTTAAAGCTAGTCTTAATTTTTAAGGATGCCTTAATCTTCAAACCAGTCTTAGCCTCTAAACCAGAATTAAGAATTCTTTTAACCATAGCCTTGTTATTAACGTCAGCCTTAAGACTGTTTTAAGAAAGGCTTAAGTTTATAGCCCTCCTTAAGACTGTTCTAAGCCAGAGTAAGGTTTAAAGATTACCTTAAGTCTACTTTAAACTAGTCCTAAGATTAAAGCCAGTCTTAAGGCTGGCTTAAAGCATAAACTTGAAACTAATTTGATAGTGAGGATCTCCCTTTAGGTTTAAAAAAATCTATCAAACTCTCTCGAAATTCTATTAAAAAACTGTCCCGCAATCCCCTAGGTAATTGCTAGATTTTTGACCCATAAAACAAAGAGTTTATCATCTAATTTTATCATAATCCTATATCTACATACAAAACCCTATACATTTCTTCACCTTTGGCAATGTCATCACAACTTTTGGGAGGGCCTACAGTCTCTGATCTCTCGATATTCACAGTTTTGGATCCGAGAGAGCAACTAAACGTGTGGAAAATCGTTGATATGGATGATCTTCGATGATTACTTTAGCTTTTGCAGAAGAGTTAAATCTTCTTGAGATGTAAAATTGCATGGTAACTCCAGCATAACGGTCCCCATCGATGAGCCAATACACTCGACTTCAATCATGCCCCAGAGAACGAGGGAATTGGACAAAGAGGCGAACGGCATTGTGTCCAAAGAAAGACTATTTCCATCTCTGCCGAAGAAAATGTGGTGCATGTGATTTTTAGAGGAAATCATGTTGGTGATTGATTTCACTCGCGGAGAATAAATGAATTTTCAATTATGCTGTGTGTGCGCATGAAAAAAGAGGTTGCAAGAAAATGGAGACAGAGAAGGAAAAAAGAAGGTGCATGAATATCAATTAAATTGATTTTATTCGGGCGGGGTAAAATTGCATGAATTCTGCTGGGGCAACACAAAATGCCCCATTCGGAGATGGTGGAAGGCCTCAATAAGGCGAAAATCACACTTTAGCAGAATTTATGCACGGTAAACATGAAGCTTGGGCAATAAAATAAAAATTATACAATATATTCTGCGAATTTCGATAAGGCTGCTGGCCACTCTTCTTGCCCCCAAAGAATGAGGCACAGGCAAAGGAGATTAACTCTCGATGTCTTGTGTCTTGAGCACTGCCCTGCTGCGCGCAGAACGATGACTCTTGGCCACAGATTATCCGCGAGAGAAAAACACCAGGCACAGGGTTATTAACGAAAAGTGCTTTTGAACCAGGAAAAGATATTTATTTTTAAATATATTTTGGTTTTAACGGTTTTTTGAAACACTCTGTAATCCCAAAAGCCAGTGAATAGCTCAAATGCAAACCGAGTGCATCCATCAGACAGATCCACTTTGCTCGATGGTAAAACTCACCTCAAATGCTAAATGTGTCATGGAGGCAATTTGAGGTGGTTTTTTTTTCTCGGCCTGTCCTCACGTATGCCATTAATGATCAATAAAACACTACCGGAGTGAGAATTTCGCAAGAAAACGCACCACAGAGGCACAAGGACGCAATTCTATGTAGGAGATCGCGCAGCAGAAAAAACCCATTGTACAAGAGTTTTGCAGCAAAAAAGATCGCGAGATCTCGAAGCGAATGAGCGCAGAGGTGAAAATATTTCACGGAATATACGGAGGAATTAATTTTGGCAAGAATTCCAGCCACACGGAGGTTCAACTGGAAATTTTTGCATAGCAAATCACTTCCAGATTTACTCAATGAATTTATTAGTCGCTTATAAGCTAAACATTTCCAAAATCTAAATAATTCATAAGGAGTTTGTCAATTCGCGCGGAAAGAGAGAATTTTTTTCGTGTCTTTGGAATTCTATATATCCAACAGAAATATGATAGAAATTTACATGGAAAACTCATGTGGAATGTTGGCTAAATATTTCAGTTTATAATTTATTTTTTTTCCTCCATCTACATATGGAAATTACTTGCACTTGAGATAAAAAAGCTTTCTTTCACGGCTCGTGCGGGAGATAAAGTCTTTGAAGGGGAAATATTACCACCGATCCGGATACATACGAAAAATAATAAAATTAAAAATTAACCAGGCGATAATTATTTCATTAAATCCGCCAGCGAAAGTTAATAAAAAGGCACTTTAATGCACTGTCAGTGATTTAATAGCATTTTCATTTAACTCTCACTGGTATGTCTAATTATTTCACTGAATGCTCAGCTATCTTTTTTCCCATTTCACGATGGCATGACTACAAGTGTCTAAGAAAATCACTGTAATTCTCATGATAGAAGACACTAAAGAGACAGAGAAGGCAATTGGAAAGATAAACAAAGCTAATGGCATGAATTAAAAAGTAAAATTCCTCAAGAATTTCCCGCGAGTGTGATGGGAAAAATATTTTTTCTTCTTCTTCTGAAGCTGTTTCACTCCCAATTCTCTTTCATCCATCATAAGGTGAAGATTTATTGGTTTTTCATGCACTTCATGCGAGAGAGAATCTCGCGTTCAGTGGAAAATGCGAAGCTAATGTGCGTTTCAAGCGTATATCCGCTTCCCAAATGTGAGTTCATTAAACAGGGTCCGAAAAAAAGAAAAACAAGAATCATTCAAATGGCCTGCATGGACTAAAGAATTCTTCCATCCACCATTTATTTCATTAAAAATATGCCACACCACTTTGTAGTTCCAGGTGTGCACAACTTTATTAAATAACAACAAAAAATAACATAAAGAATTTGTTGGTCCCCACAAATTGTGCTCTGCTATTTAGTGCAAGAGGGAAAAATGTCACAGAAGAGAGCCTAAAGTCCCTTGCAGAGTGCTTGCAGTTTAAATTATATATAGTTAAAAATGATTATTTATAATTTATATATTATTTAAGAAAGTCAAGATCGAATGCTTTGAAAGAAGTCGCCTGATTTTCTAAAGAAAATCTTAGGATTTTCTTAAGAATTTTAGTAGAAAATATTAAGATCTTTCCAACGGTATGTCCTTTTTTGTCCATTCCAATTTCAAGAGTTACAATATTCATTGTCCAGAATCACCAGAATCTAATTAACTTTCATTTCTAGTTGACACAGCTCGTAGTTCAGGAGAAACAACAAAAACTTTTACCCACATCGAAAATTGAATGCTTTCAGGCATAAAATGCAAATTTTATGCACCTCCTGTAAGAACTATGAATAAATTTTCTCACTGCATAAAATTCCCATCACAGAAATATTATGTATTTAACCATTCGATAGTCAACTCCTTTGGACACAATCTTTCATTTCAAGTGAATCTCTAACAAGAAAAAACTTTAGCATCTGATGGTAATTAAAAATTTAATGCATTGCAGTATTGCTGCTCATTTCGCGTGTCATGGCGAGTTTCGTGTAATAAAAAGTGAGTGCGTTTGCAATTAGCGAGGCTCGAGGAAATGTCTGTTGTGTCTCTTTTTCTTTCCATGCACCAGAGCGCAAAATATGTCGAATATATGGAGTACATTAATTGCACCGACCTTTTCCGCATTTCACACGATTTTTTTCTTTCTTTTTTTTTCGTTGAAACTTCTTCAGGTCCCGCGGTTGCCGAGGAAATGACGCCTTTTTCTTCGTCACTCCTTATCTTATGCACTCGCTCAACTCAACACCATCTCTTCGGCGTGGAATTTTAATTTCCTGCAGCCAAAAAGAGATGCGCGCCAAGAGTGCGACAGGCCAAATAAAATCGCGCACCGCACTCTGGAGGAGAGATGGTCAGAGATCGGGTGCGTGTTTGGCGTGGAAGAGTCGTAAAATAAATTGATATTGGATGGTGTGTGTGTGTACCTCTTTATTGTCCCGACACTCACTCCCGAATGCGTAAGGACAATACTACAATCCATCGAATTTAGGAGCATGTTTGAAATGGCTTTACAATTCCCTAACAGTAAAATTTCAAATTTGAACATTATGTTTTTGAAATTAACGATCTGCAGTTTGTCCGTTCGTTATTGATCCAGAGGCTAAACGGTTTCAGATAGAAACTTCGGGTCTTCGAGAACCTCCCCTTTTCTTTGTAAAATATTGATAAATGTTAGAACTTTCCTTATAGAAAAAACTTCCTCAATAATTCCATTCATTCAAAAAGTTAAGATCCTTTTCAATTTTATTTCAATAAAAACGTATCAGGGTATCCCGCAAAGTGCAATTGCACTCCCTCTGGTACTTCTCAACGACGTGAGGGAAGTGCACTCGGGAGAAGTCATAAAATGCAAGAGGATCGCGTATACGTGGTTTTTCTGGATGGAGGAGCAAAAAAAAGAAGCAAGAAGAGATCGCACAGAATCCTCCTCCGCGATCTCACGAGTGTTGGGTGAAAGAACACTGGAAGCAGTTGGTAATTGTGGAGATTTTGCGACAATGGGAGCGAAGGAATGGAATTGCCATGTTGTGGGCATTGAACATAGGAGAGCAATCACCAAATGGGAGGCCAATGAGACACCAACCGTTTTCATGTCCCGAGAGAATTCAACAATCGCCCGTTGGCCTTCGATCATTGGCTCCTCGCGGGCTCTTTTCCCACTCTTCTTCGTTTGAGAAATTTTTCCTCGCAAAAAAGAATTTTAGCAAGTCACATTTGGACGAAATATTCCATGGGCAAATACGGGGAGGGAAAAATTGCAAATTTCGCGGTCAGTCAACCTAACGTCCAGCGTGCTGGATGCGATCCATTGTCTCACATTTGATCGAAAATTATCATCCCAAGCATCATCGTGCGCGCACATCTCCGTCGCGATCATGAGAAACACTCACCGATCTTCCAAGTTTCTCTACTTTGGGGCCACCTCCGAGTCCAGCGACAAGATCAACTGATCGTATGCTAACAGGTATTTGATGCACTGCCTGAAATTTTATCCTCACGCTGCATCTCGATGATTCCGCCGAGGTGTCTGATTTCCTCGCCGATATTCAACTCCGCGTTTCTCCCTAAAACCTTATCTCACCTCACAATAACACAGGAAAATTTTAAATTAACCACCAAAACGATCAACTGATCAAATACAAACTCGGCACAGTGTCACAGGTGTGGGAGCTTTTAAATTAAATAGGGATCCACAGATGATCACTGAGAATATGCACTGATCGCACAAGACAAAAAAATCCCAATTCGATCGCACGTCTACTCCAAGCGAAGATCACTGGAAGAATGAACCTTTCTTGTGCCTACCTGTCCACGAGTCTGCAGAGTGGCTGAGGTGTGTTTGTGAGCAAGAACAGCTCGCAACGCACACCCTCACACACCGCTAAATTTCTCCCATTTTTCCACCATCCGCCAAACATGAGAACAAGTCAATATTGATCGTATCCAAATGGTGTTAAATTGTCAAATAGACACTTTCATTGACAAGAGTCCGCGGGTTTTTGCATTGTGGGAAAAAAGTTTCCGAATTCTTGCGAAATTTGCCTTCTTTTATTGCTCCAACTCGCTTTCGTCAGCATAGCAGGTGATGTACTATTGTAATTTAGTTGATCATGAAAATTCATTAAGAATAAAATATTTAAAAATGTAACAAATAAAATGCTCAATTGATAAAACGGCCAGAGATAGCGATTAATTGTTTTAGGCAGACCCCCCTCTAAAATAATTCTGGAGACTCCATGCACATTTGGTAACGCTTTGGACTGATCTTCAATGTGAACGAACCATTCAGCAAGAGCAATTCATTTTTTACCACCACATCAATTTAAACATCAAATTAGAGCGATCCTCGAAGCGCTATTCCCTTGCTCTTTTCTCATTCATGATCACCATCGAGATCCAACGGAGAGATTTAAAAATGATCTCAAAAAATTTGCATACAATTGGGCGCTTAAATCAAATGATCTTCCAATGAAGTTGCTGGCCCTGCTGAACCGTTGAACTGCACACAAATTGTTAATCCATTCTTGTATTGAGAGAGAGGGCATCCCACCGTAATATCCAGTTCTACAACTATTTGGTGCATCTATGCAAGAGATTATTTTCTGATCATGGTGTCGAACAAGTGGAAACGCCCCGAATCTGTTCTTTTTCCATCCGTTTGGCGTCGATTTAAGGCTAAGGATGTGGAAACTGGTGAGATGGTTAATTATCGAGTGCAGGATCTCCCCGAGGATCGCTATGAGGAGGCTGTTCAGCTGCTGGTTGAGCATTTTCTCAAAGATGAACCCATGTGCAAGGCCGGAGGTGAGTTGGCATGCGGTGTTTGATCTTTTCAAGATTTATAATCCCCTAATACAGCTGCAGCTGATGATCCTCAGTCCGTGAAGGGTTTTTCTAATGCCTGGCGAGTGATCCTCCAGGATAAGATCTCTCTGGTGTGCTTCAAGGAGGACTCTGAAGAGATTGTGGGCGTCAACGTGCTGAAGATCTGCTGCAAAGGCGCTGAAGATGGAATTCCTGAGGATGCTGGAAAAGCCTGCACTGATATGCTGCGGGCAATGGACTTTGCCACCCAACAGGGTGATCTCTACAACAAGTATGGAGTGGATAAATTTTTCGCGGGTTTTGCTCTTCTCATTGTGCCAAAATATCGCGCTTTGCGTCTTGCTGAGCAGATCCTCAGGGCGAGAGTTTCTCTTGGACGCGCCATTGGGATCTACCTCACATCTACCGTGTTTACCAATAAATTCTCACAAGGAGCTGCTGCCCGGGCGGGCTTTGAAGAGTCTTTCGTGATTAGTTATGAGGATCTCAAGACTTCCGGCCCTAAGATCTCTTTTCCCGGCGTTGAGACGGAATTTGTAAAGCTCATGAGTATGAAATTGAACTAATTCCAGTGACTTCCCCCACTTATAACATGATAGTATATAATATTGTGTAAATGATATCTCATGTGATCTTCAAACAAATACAATAAATTGCTCATATACAAGCTGGATGAGTTTCAATGCCTTTTTAGTTGCTTTGGAGCTGTAACTGAGAATAGTTGTTGTGTCTCGTAATGTCCCCGAGTAAGTGGAAACGTTCAGCTGATGTGCCTTATCCCTCTGTATGGCACCGTTTCACCGCCAAGGATCCCCAAACTGGCGATACTCTGCAATTCAGAGTGCAGGATCTGCCCGAGGAGCGCTTCGATGAGGCCCTTGGCATGATGGTGGAGCACTTCCTGCGAGATGAGCCAATGTGTCGGTCCAGGAATTGCCATGAGGATCCTCGCTCGATCGCTGACTTCAGCCAGGTGTGGAGAAAAGTCCTCCAGGACAAGCTGTCCCTCGTGTGCTTCCGAGAGGGATCAGACGAAATCATCGGGATGAATTTCCTCAAGATCACCCAAAAGGATTTTGAGGAGGAGCCAACGGACTACGGAGAGGATGTTAACGATATTCTGCAGGCGATGGACTTTATTGGCGAGAAAGGAAATCTCTATGAGCGCTATCAAGTGGATAAATTCATTAATGGATATGGCCTTTTAGTGCCACCCAAATTTCGAGGTCTCAAGCTCGGTGTGGAGATTCTGAAGGCCAGAATTCCCCTCGGGAGAGCTGTAGGCTTGAAGCTCACCTCCACTGTCTTCTCCAACCGATCATCCCAGTCGGCAGCAACAAGGGCTGGCTTTGAGGACAATGTCGATATCACCTGGGAAGATCTGAAGAACAATCCTCCCTACAAAGATTTTCCAATTGAGGGAACACCTAGCGTGAAATTGCAAAGCATGAGATTGGATTAGCGCCAAAATTGTTAACATCCTTTCGTTTTTTATTGAATGATTAAATACAGAGTGTTGTGTGAATTTTTTGTCTATTTTTACTTTTGAACCACCATGTAGCTTGTTTACTATCGCGCGCATTTTTATCACCGCGAGATAGTAACTTCACGCGCGAAAAGAATTAGTCGAACATCCAGTTCAGTTGGTTGAGGTTTACAGATCAGAGATGAAGTGGACAAGGCCGGAAAGTGTTGAATTCCCTCAAGTTTGGTGGAGGTTTAAAGCGAAGGATCCAGAAACAGGAGAGATCGCTGATTATCGTATTGAGGATGCTGCGGAGGATCATTTCAGTGAAATTTGTGATCTCATGCTGAATTATTTCATTCCCGATGAACCCATGAGCACCTCTGTTGGTTTGTTATTCCCTCAATTTGTGCAAAGATAATTGTTACAACAGCTGCAATTTATTATGATATTCGTGATGGCACGTGCATGTTTACAAATAAGCTTTTGAACTTAATATATAATGATGCTTTTTTTCTGTAATTCACTTGTTGATTTAATTGCTCAATGTCTAGGAATTTAATTTATCTTTGATTTCTTTAGGAGTTCTCAAGGATGAAGTATCTGTGGAGGAGATGAAGGAAATGTGGAAGGAAACTGTGCCGAAAAAGCTCACCCTCGTCTGTTTCAAGGAAGGATCCAGTGAAATTTGTGGCCTTAATATCTTGGAAGTGATTGAAGAAAGTCAAATCAAGAAAAATGAATTGGATGAAATCAAAGGAAAAGCTTTAAAGGATATTTTTCTCGCCTTCGATCACATGAAGAGAAAAGCTGATGTTTTTCAACGATACAATGTGGATAAGTATCTGCATGGATTAGGTCTCCTGACCTTGCCTAAATATCGAGGATGTGGTATCGCTACTGAACTCCTGAAGGCGAGGTTCCCCATGATGAGAGCCGTAGGATTAACTGTGACTTGTACGTTATTTTCTGGACCAGGCTCTCAAGGAGCCGCCCGGAAGGCGGGCTTCACAGAAGACGTTGTGGCTACTTATGAGTCACTGGGAAAGGAAAGTCCATTTGTTCAATTTCCTAACATAACATGGCCAGTTGTGAAATTCATGTGTTATCAGCTTAAGTAACCAGGCAGAGAAACACGATCTAATTTTGGAGATTTATCATTGTATTAAGAAGTTTTTAACCCCATCGTTTCGTAATTTTTCATTGTGCAGACGATTTTATCAGGTAATGTTAGTAAGATTACTTCTAGTCAAGAGAAATTGTGAAGATGTTCGTAAATAAATCTCTCGATAAGGTGTTTTTGTTTATACACATTTTTCTGAAGACTTATCTTATCTTATTTGCAATTTGAAGTTTTCCTGGTACTTTAAGCATAATTCAAATATTCCAACAAATAACAATTTCTATTTGCGCCAGGAAATTTTTAGCGGGACAAATTTTTTCATCTCATCAAAATTATTTTCCGAAATGCCTTGTGGTCAGTACAAACCTATTGAGATTGAGAATCAATTAAATAAAGAACACCTCGTGCTCCAATATTCCTTCTGGGCGATTCACTAACCTGTAGAAGATATTAGAGGAATGTTTAATGTATCTC